>LD348782.1:0-32358 GCA_001465055.1 Ptychodera flava | reverse complement strand
CATTACAAAAGCTCAACAAGTTTCTTTCATAATAGATATGATAGAGATCAGGGTGCTACCTTGCAAGTGAATCTCAGCTGAAACAAAATAGTTAGTGGTGCATCAGAGTGTCAATTGTACTTATTCGTCGTTCTGATTGGACGGCAGCTGACATAAGCTGTAAGATGTAAAATAGTAATATATCACATGTCGTTCACTATTTTAAAGATGGTTTCTAAACGACAGCGAATTCGAAGTGTACTGACCCTTAAAGAGAGCCAGACAATATCAAGGTGTGCCGTAGAGAAAAACAACCTTTTACAGGTAGTAGTCGGCAAGAATCTGAACATTTGAAACTTTCACTCATGCATTTATCAGGAAAACTTTCAACCAGTCTTTTCTATGGTGGAAATGATAGAAAATTAGGGGCTACCTTGCAAGAGGGTCGCAGCTGAAACAAATTACCTAAAGTGTATCAGAGTGTCAATTGTTCTTAATCGTCGTTCTGATTGGACGGCAGCTCACGCCAGCTGTTATAAAATAGTAAAATATAATCAATCTTGAAACAGACTCTTTGCCCAGCAAGGAGTGTGAATGCAGAATTAAAGAAGGTGGCGATAATCGACGTTACAGTTCTCTAATATTGAAATGTAGCTTTTTGACGCTTTCTTCATTTAAACATTCAGTGTAAGATTCTAATGTCTCTAACAAGAGTTATCAGTGCATGTCTCACCATGCATGACTGGATATTCAACTGTTACATTAAGCTGTAATTATTAATCCAATTGAGTCTCAAAATTGTTCCAAAATACGGCGCAAACTCGATTAATAAACAACAGTAATGCTTGTCAAACTTCGGGAGGCATTTGAAAAGTTCTTCCGAAGGTGAATATTCCTACTTGCTTCGGTTCCAGATTAAAATCACGCTTGAAAAGGTGGAAGGTTAAATTTCCTTGGTACTAGGGCACTTTTATAAAGGTGACTTCTGATTTACAGGGTGATGTAGCCGTTTGATGATCCTAAAGAGAATCGTGCAATATTCAGATATACACGAATCTACAGTTCCACGCGTCCGCCATGCATTATGGGAAATAAACAGGGGTCACGGGGTCATTCGTTCCATTTCAGCACCTCTGTGCAGACGACAAGTGAGCTTTTCTACGCATTAGCGCCACGGACAGATGAAGCAAACTTCCTTTGTTTTTTTTCGGTTTTTTTTTAATCACACCAAATATGAACATTCCTATCACGTTCGAAACTCACACGTAAGTAATTTTTATCATGTTTAACCAAAATATTTGCGTAAAATAACCGAAAATCTTACTTCGTATTTTTAACACCGTAACCCCGCACCGTACATTCCGTACGTTTTTGTTCGTCGGGAAATAACTGCTGCACTGCTGATAGCATTAGGACTACAAACCCCATTATGTTTTATTAATCAATAAATTATGTTTCTACGTTGCTACCCCCTGCATAAGAAAGGTATTTTAACAACAAAAATGTTTTATTCTCGAAGCGGCTGGAACTTAAATGTATGTGTAAACTTGCTGTTATCGAAGGGGTATACGTTTGATAAGCTTATGTGTACGAGGATCGTAGATACATTTGAAGCAAAGCAGATTGAGTACAATCGTTTGGCCTTACAATGTGCAATCTGATCATGGTAGAAAAATGTATGCATGACTACAAGACGAAATGTAGTCAATATTACAGGAACTATTGTTGTTTATTTTTTTAATTAACTACAGCTATAAGCCATTCTACACCATGTCCCGGAGGGTTTGCGCAGTTGTTGGCTGCAAGAATAGCCTAACCTGTTTAATGAAATGGAAGGGAAATTATTTCACAGAACACCACTTCAATCTCGGAACAGGTTCGTGTACCTGCCCTCCACCTTTCCGCCTGTTCACATTTCCAACTGAAAGGAAGGACCCAGAAACAAGGAAAATGTGGACAAAACTTGTGAACAGAAAGTGTTCCAAGTCAAAAGTGTGGACACCACAATTAAATTCGAGGATTTACTCTGCCCATTTCGTTGATGGTGAGCCGACAAGCAGAAATCCTTACCCAGCAGAAAATATGGGCTACGCATTACCCAGTAAACCGAAACCGAGGAATAAATCAACGACAAGAAACCCGTGTGTACCGGATAAAAAACGACGCATGGAAAGCAAAATTGTGAAAGAAAATACATTTGCTGTGAATGATAGTCAGACATCGATTACACCACAGGAGCCACTCGTAGCCGAACGTCTATTTCCAAATGAAGACGCAGAAACTCAAGACACAAACACCGAGGAATAGATATTGACAGAAGATATTAACGAAAGACTTGTGTCACAAAATGTGTTTTTTCATAATTATAATATGCGTGAGAAATGCAACAAATATTCAGCAAAAGACAGGAAAATAAAAAGTTTGCAGATGCTGGTTAACAAATTAAAAAAGGAAGTTGATTATTGTAAAATCCAAGCTTTAAAAAGGGAAAGAAAACTATTTAGCCATGAATATGTAAACACTGATAAAAAATGTAAATTTTACACAGGCCTGCAGAATAGGGAAACTTTTGATGTGCTGTATGAGCATCTGTCAGCAAAACTACCAAAAGTACGGGTCTGGGCTGGTCCTAGTAGGGTTTCGACCCGTGTTCGTTCATTTTCAAAATCACCCAAAAAGTTTGGCCCATCTAGAAAGTTGTCGGGGAAGAATGAATTTTGGTTAATCTTGATGAAATTTAAGTTGGGTTTATTACATAGGGATCTTGCCGACAGATTTGACATATCTCCTTCTACTGTGAGTAAAATTTTTATAACATGGACCAGGTTTCTTTCAAAAGAATTAAATTGTATAAATTTTAATTGCTCAAGATTTGTAGTTTTACAACATTTACCAAAAAAATTAGCAAATTCTCAGTTCAAAAAGTGCCGCCATGTCATTGATTGTACGGAATTATTCATTGAAACACCGAAAGACCTACAAATTCAAGCTTCCAACTGGTCCGATTATAAACACCACCACACTATTAAGTATCTCCTCAGCATAACTCCTGCAGGTGCATTCAACTTTGTATCATGTGGTTGGGGTGGTAGGATATCAGACTGTCACATTGCAAGACATTCTGGTTTCCTAGATATAATTGAAACTCATGACGTAGTTCTAGCTGACAGAGGTTTTCAGATCGCTGATGATCTCGCTATTAGAAACGTATACCTTCAAATCCCCCAGGTCGCAGAGGTACAGAGCAAATGTGCAAAGCAGATGTACTAAAAACAAAAAAGATAGCAAATCGAAGTATTTATATTGAAATGGCGATTAAACGGTTAAAAACATTTAGAATTTTAAAACATGAAATACCAATCACATTAGTGCAGCATCTCGATGATATCACTGTGTGTTGTTCGGCATTGTGCAATCTGTATCCTCCGTGATGTAAAATAAATATTTTTAAGAAAGAAGGAAATAAAGACGTTTTAAATTGAAAATTCATTAGTTTTGTTTATTTGTTAATATGCGTTATGAATGAACGATGAAATCGTTTGTTACAAAATTGTCACTTGGAAAAGCCAAGGATATTATTGTTACAATACTGTAAATGATAAATAAACAGCGACCTATACTATTTATAGCCCAATTTATCGTACTTACAGGCATTACTTACATGACTCACAGAGCCAGATCTCACCTATACTTGCAAGTATTGACTGTGATAAGATATTGACACATTTAAAATGATACCATATATTACATACGTCACACTGAATGCTTCTCTCATCAAAAACATCAATATCCCCCTCTTCTAAACACGCTTCGTTGCAGATTGGACAGATCACCTCCTGTACTTTTTTCAAAAGGTCTCTTTTTAACTTCATATTTGCTCTGTAGACGGGAAAGATATCCCTTCTGCAACTCAATGAATCTCTCTCGGAACAAAATGACTGCGTCTGTGACAATATCTCACCATAAACTGATTTACTGTTGGTTCCACTTTGTTGATCAGTTGAAGTCGCATTTTCAATTTCTGCATTTTTAATTTCATTCGTAACAAGCTCTACTGCAAGAAAATTGATAAAGAAAAATTCCAAAGCTTCTAAAATCATCTCCCAATAAACCCTGTTAAATACAATCCTTTCCAAATACAACCATATTCAGTATCAGACAGCGAAGCCACTGTAGTGAACTGCAATAAAACTGCTCACACTAATTAGTTTCGGCTGTAGCCAGCTGGCAAAGTCGACAACATTGTATGTCCCATGCAGACAGTTTGTCTGGGGAAGTTGAAATAAACAAGATTTGTACATGGACCATTGATGGTGATGTTACATTGTATCTTAATCTTGAACACTGGTTGCCAATCGTAAACTCTCATTTACAACCCCAGCCCCAGACAGAGCTAGTTTTGCCTTTGTACAAGCAGACTTTTTGTCTGTATCAAGTAGCCTTGATCAACACTAAAGTGGCTACAGCTACACCTGAAACTAATTAGTGTAGGCAGTTTTATTGCTGTTCACTGCAGTAGCTTCGCTGTCTAATACTGAAAATGTTTGTAATAACCATGAGAAGTATAAACAAAAAAGTCACACCATTGCTTAACCGTAATTGCCAACTGTCCCTGAATTTGTGCATAATAACTGTGATTGCGCTTTAGAGTTGTTTTTGAGCCAATTTTAACCAAGTAACCAGGAAACCCCGCTTTCGGTGTCATGTGAGAGATGCTTACTGGAAACTTTACTTCCAAAAGACCGTCACCAACACACCGACAGCTAACAAGAGAGTCCGGCGTTGCCCCCAAATACGGTCGTGCTTTGTCTATAAATATGCCACATTCTGTTACTTTGGTATAAAGATGGTTCTCCTTAATTATGCTAGAATATTTGGCAATGGCCACGGGCTCCATATTTCTAGCATATTTTAGAGAGTATATATCAGGATTCAGAGACTGATAACTCATCAAACGTGAAATTAAATTTGTGGCATCACACGACTTTTGACTTTTCAAACTCTGAACTTTTGTATATACAGAATAAAAATTGGAAGCCGTAATCCTTCCAACCTTGAGTTTTTGCTATAAAAGGCTGTCAGTCTGCTTGGTAGTATTCTGTTCAAAATAATTTGTCTGCATCGGAGTATTGTGGCAATGCTTTTAAAAACGTTTCAAGACTGTTCTTATCATTACCACTTCCACTTACTATATTTTGTGCAATGTCCTTTAAACTAGCAGGTGAACTTTGAGTTAAATGTTCTGATTCGGTAACATGAGTGGAAGAGATTGAATCATTGAAAGAAATATTTAAATTAGCAAAATGAGTTTTAAAAACATGCGTCCGGAACTGTTTTTGACAACGTGTCCCGCAAACTTGTCCTGTTTTCGTGATCTAAAGCGTTATATTTATCAGGAAGTGGTTGATAAAGTCTCTTCTTGGCATCAACTAGAGGTCTCTTCACGGTTCCTAAAAGAATAATATTAAAAAACCCAAAAGACTTATCAGGGTAATAGCTACATTATTGAATGTAAATTAAGATAGAGTATGTTTGACGATTAAGCTAATCAAGATGTTACGTTATTTTATTAGAAAACATGTCATCAGAACGATGACAGTAGACATCGTGAAAAACTGTCTACAGTATGTTATAGAGCATATGACATGAGCATATCACTTAAAACAAAAGCGATAAAATCGTCGTCAGTTTGCTAGTTTGTCCCTCGGCACTAAATAATAATTCTACATAAACAATGAACTTACCCGTAGCATCATATTTTCTCTGCTTGAAGTTCATGTCTCTCACTCTCAGTGGTGCTATGACAGTCTTTGTATTTGGTATTTTCCATTTACACATTTCATCAGTACAACAAGCTGGATTTGTCATACCGCTACGGTTAGCTGCCTCGACTCTGAAGAGCAGTGCTAATACATGGCTACAAGTTTCACTCAGTCTGTAATTAATCAAAGACAGAGACTAATGATCCATCTTAGAATAATATATCACCCACACAACAACAGCTATATAACTTGAATACAGTAACCGATAGAGAAATAATAAACTAAAACAACAATGTGTTTCAAATCAAAATGAAACATTCGATTTACGAATATGTTTTTTTACGAAGATTGCTCACAGGCATCCCATGCACATTTCTAAGCAATAAACCACACCTGTTCCATCATTCACTTTCCCTGATTGTTTACTTAGTATATATAGTTACACATCAATCAGACTGATAGCAATAGAACACGTATATCAAATATTGTTTGAAGACTTACCCAGCAGTACAGGTACAATATGCAGAATGAATGTCACCATGTTTCGTTGTGCAGACCCATAAGTCATGTGGGGGACAGTTTATCTTCTGGGATGGTGTACATTTTGCACGTAAAAAGACATAACTACTACCCTCGGAAATGTTATGAAAAAAAATTTCCTTCATCCAGTTGTTGTTAAAAAACCGATACGATTTTCCTTCTTTATACTCGTTGAGTATTCGTTTGGCAAGTCCAATGTCACTTCCCGGATGGTCTACCATAACATAATAGCATATATCATTAAAATAAATTGGTGGCCACTTCTTCAGTCCATCTTCCGACTCACCAATCCAACCATGTTCTAGATGAAATGGGTTTGGGAGTTGGCCGTTGGGAATTATAAGTGGACTATTGTTTATCTTTTAATATTTCGTCCCGTGTTTTTTGAACTGGCAATTTCAGCTCCCAGGCAGCAAAGGCACGGGCCACTAGCGTAGATTTGGTCCCGTCTTTCTATAATCCGCGTTTAAACACGTACTCCCCTAACGCTGAGACCGTCCAGGTTTGAAATTTATCCGGTGTCATAACATCGTCTGTTGCTGCCATAGTGTCGGGGTCTTCTAGTACCTAGCTGTAAGTGAAGAGCAAGTTAAAATCAGCTCGAAAACTGTTTCGACGATGACAATGTATTTTGTAAACAGTGAACGAAAACTTTACATGGGCGTAGGCGAACGTACTTTAAATGTCCAAATTATACAATCATATCTCAATGTAGGCCTAACTTTTAATTTGAATGATCAACCATAGCTAGTTTGTATGTATAACAGTAAGTTGTTCGATCAGAACGGGCCATCAGTCAAACTTTCACTTAAGAAATTTCTAAAATTTAAATTTATTCACTGAATTGAACCTAAACTTGAAATTTACTCGATTATTTAGTTTGCGAGCGGTTATTTCCCGACGAACAAAAACGTACGGAATGTACGGTGACGGTGTTACGGTGTTAAAAATACGAAGTAAGATTTTCGGTTATTTTATGCAAATATTTTGGTTAAACATGACAAAAATTACATACGTGTGAGTTTCGAACGTGATATGAATGTTTATATTCGGTGTGATTAAAAAAACCCCGAAAAAACAAAGGAAGTTTGCTTCATCTGTCCGTGGCGCTAATGCGTAGAAGAGCTCGCTTGTCGTCTGCACAGAGGTGCTGAAATGGAACGAATGACCCTGTAACCCCTGTTTATTTTCCATAATGCATGGCGGACGCGTAGAGCTGTAGATTCGTGTATTTCCATAAAGAAAATACCCCTTTGAAGGTAGTAGGCACCTCGAATCTGAACATTTATGAAACTTTCACTCACGCTCTCATCAGCGAAACTATCAACTAGTCTCTTGAATAGAAATTAGGGACTACCGTAACAGAGAATTTGTGGAGGAACCGTGCTGAAATAAACTACCTAATGTATTTCAGAGTGTCAATTGTACTTATTCGTCGGTGTGATTGGACGGCAGCTCATTCTAGCTTTGTCAGTGTTAAACCAACCTCTTCTTTTAGCAACGAGTTTGAATACTGAAAAGAAGTTGTACATAATACGAAAATCGGCGGTAGAGTTTATATAAAGGAAAAAGTAACTTTTTACCTTTGCTTCAAGAATTTGTTTGACATGAAAAGTTGTTCGACTTCTTGAAACATGTTGAAATACTGGACAACCTCTGCTCTGCTGGCAGACAAACAAGATTGAACATTATGTGAAACATTCTAAGGTATCTAATGCAAGTCCTGTGTACACATCTCACCATGCATATCTGAATGTACACCTACGGCTGCGTAAAATATTTATTATTAAGGTCACGGAATCACTATTTAGTCAAAGTAATGCCTGTAAACCTTTGGCATGCAGTCACTTCGAAAGTATTTCTGAAGATGAATGTTGCCTTTTGCTTCGATTGCAGATTCAAGTCACGCGTATGAAGGGTAAAGGCTAAATATCGTTGAAAACGTAGGACATTTTTCTTAAAGACGGCTTCTCAAGCACCGTCCGGGACGTGTAGCCATGTGCCGACCACATACAGAGAACCCGGCAATGTCCGGATACATTTTCAATCAGATGTTACGTTACTGAAAGTAATTCAAAATGGTTGCTTCATACATTATACGGTGTGTCTACCATGCTTGAGTGTAGTGAATTATGGATAATTCTAACGGTTTGGAGTAAAGAGTCGTAACGTTGAAACGGAGAACGTGTACATAATACGAATATCAGCGGAAGAGCTTGGCAGAGGGACAAGAGAACTCTTTTATATTTTGTTTATGAAGTTTGTTTGATATGAAAATTGTTTGTGTTGTTTGACCTATTGAAATATGTTGAATACTAGTCGACCCTACTCACGTTCTACTGCTGCTTGCAGCCAGACAAGATTAAACATCCAGAGAAACATGCTACATTCTCTAACAAAAGTTCAGTGTACACCTCTACACGGTTCAGTGGTAATACACAGTCACATATAGCTTTGACCTCATCATTGAAATATTTGTAATGAAATCTTGATTAGAGAACCGTTCATGTAGATATATGATAGCAGTTTTCCCTCACATCTTTGCAAGATTCATTTTATATAGAGGTCTTAAAATAAATAATCTCTTTGCTCTCAGTGAAGGGGTAATTTTATTATGGCAGTTTTACAGTCATGCACTGTCACTTTTTTGTACACTAAGTAACTGTATGTAAGTATTTTAACATGAATTCAGGAGCTCTCTGAGGGAGCCGCCATCATTTACGACCTAGAGGGGTCGGAGGCATTTCATCGAAACTCTGAAATTTCGAGTAATCCCCTTCCAACCATGTTGAATTTGGATGACCCCCTTTCTAACACAGACGCTTTGACTGATCCCCACTCAGAAAAGTTAAATATCAATACATGTATTTGTAAAATTTACAAAAATACAGGAATAGTAAAGACCTTTCAAATCCTGGTGTACCCTTCTAGTTGTCATCAGGTCATCAGTTGCCTCATGACGGTTGAAAGAGGTTAAACCAACAAAATGAAATTCAAAGTTACAACAAAATATAGAAATGGAAATCATTATCCAACCATATAGTGTTGTTTGCTCGGGATGGGTATCATGACAGGGTTTTCACTTTAATATCTGACAGGACAGAATTTGAAAGTACAAGGGGGACACTTGAATGGTTGAGTGGGAAAAGTATCAGAGGAGTTTTCCCCTCTCTTGCGTGTAAAATTTTGAGAAATGGATGTGTGCAATGGTGCAGTCTGATGCAATATGAGAGGTGTTTTTAATCTGTGTTTCTACATTAGAACACCCAAAGGGGGCAGAGCACGAGAGGGGGTGCCCCCCCCCCTTTGGCATCGAAAATTTTGAGAAATTGATGTGTCAATGCTAAAATCTGGGAGATGTTTCAATTCGTTTTACACCAAAAATTGAATAACCCCCTTCTTAATCTTTCTCTCCACGTTTTGAGCAATCCCCCTTGAAGCTTTCAATTTATGATTGACCCCCTCAGAATCCCCCGACCCTCCCATGCCGTAAATAATGACGGCTCCCTAACCTCTGTTCTTTCTTTCTTTCACTTGAATGCTAAATCTAGTGAGAAAATTACTTGATATTGTAAACGCTCTGAACAAACATTTTTACATTAAATAATAACATATAGTCAACTAAAATAATAACATAATATTCAACCTCCGCGGACGAGTACATACTCAATGTGGGAACAATTTGCTCCGTACAGCATTTGCCCAGCGGCTAGTAACAATGTTACTCATTTTTTTCACTTATCGTGCAAGCACGCCTGCAGAGGGGGCTATTGTGAACATCTACACAGACTGTGACAACAGATACGAAAAATGGTCGGGTTGGGGACAATATCAAAATTTCAATCAGTCGTGATCTCGAAGACGTTTTCATGCATGCTTAGCGGTTACAACTCTTTAAATGTTGGCTGGCACAGTCAGTGAAATTTGGGTGAGCAAGATACACTACATTTTCCATGCAGGTCATTCAATGTTGTCGATGGTAGGACGTACAGATGATGATGTTAAGTTGTTTGCGTGAATTATTGGTCAACTCGATGGACATTTTCATCGTCTTTGTCGACGTCTTGATGTGTAAGTGGTGCAATCTGAGAGGTGTTTCAATTCATTTTACACCAAAAATCGAGTAACCTCCTTTCTCTCCACAGAGGTAGTAAAACAGTAAAGCAACTTTATTTTAAGGAGGCGCTGCACCCAACACAGCATATTTTACTCAAAAATCACGTTTTTGCAAATATTCATTCAATTTGAATTAATTTGTTGACCCAAGATTAAAATATTGGTTGGCTTCACCTTTTAGCTTGTCAATCAGTCATAAGTTGCGTGATAAAGAAGTGTTAATTATGCACATGTATGCAAATCAGCCGATTTCCTGGCTTCTTTTTCCCTCCAATTTCAAAATTTCCAAAGAATTTAACTCCACTCTCCACTTTCTGAAATTTTCACATTATGTACTTAAAATGCTCCATAAAAAACGACTACTTTTGGCAATGAAGTTGTTATATTTTGAATAAAAGGCATTTGAATTTTGCTAATCATGATTTTGATCACTTTTTTGAATGTCAGTCTTTTAACTCTTGCCATTTTTCAATGAGGATAGATAGTAAAAAATAAAATAGTCGTTTTTTCTACATATAGTGTTTATTCAAGTAAAATATTACATTTCAGAAATTAGTGTCAAGTTTTTGACTTAAATTAATTTTTATCATCAATATTTTAAGATCAATATCTATAGCAAGTTTCATCAAATGTTATGCTGTAATTTTTGGGTAATATCACTAATTACAAAGTTAATTAAATATGCAAATGAGCCCTTAATTAAATCCACATATCTAAATGCTTTATACCACAATTAGATATTTGTCGGATCAGTATCTGTAGCAGATTTCATGACATTTGGTGCAGTTATTTTGGAGTTATATGACTAATTACGTAACTTCATAAAATATGCAAATGAGCTATTTGTTAACATGACACTGCAAAATGCTTGTCAGTACAATTAGATATTTATCAGATCAATATCTGTACCAGATCACAATGACTTGAGCGCCGTAATTTCAGAGTTAGATGCCTAATTACAAAGTTCATTAAATATGCAAATGAACCCTTAATTAACTTGACACTACTAAGTGCTTTACACCATAGTTAGATGTCAGTCAGATCAGTACCTGGAGCATAATTCATCAAATTTGGTGCAATTATATCGGAGTTATATGACTAATTATAAAACATAAAATATGCAAATGAGCTATTTATTAACTTGAAACTGCCCAATGCTCTAGGTGTAATTAGATATATATCAGATAAATACTTGTTGCACGTATCATCAAGTTTGGTGCAGGAATTTCAGAGTTATGTCACTAATAACAAAAGTTCATTCAATAGGCAAATGAGCAGATAATTGACATGACACTCACAGTATCATTCTGAGATTGTCATCTGTGAAAAGTTTCATGAAATTCTGTGCAGTATTTTTTGGTATATGTCTACACTGTCATTACCGTCTCCATAGGGAAACCATAGTAAGGAAAAAATGACATTGCATAACTTCATTAATATGCAAGCCACACTAACCAAAATCCAATCGGTTCTTGCAAGTAGCATATGGTACCTGTGTACCAAATCTGACTTGAATCTGTTCTTGTATTTTTGAGTTATCGTGTAAACAGACAGACACACACATCACTAACACTAACACACACACACATACACACGGACAGACAGACAGATATCGCTATGACATTAGCCCATGTGTGAACAAGAGAGCTAAAAATGAGCAACATAGGTTACGAGCCACTTGGGCAAACGCTGTTGAGCAAATTATTCCCACATCGATTATGTACTCGTCTGCGGAGGTTGTTAGTATTATTATTTAATATAAACATTGTTCAGAGCGTTGACAATGACAAGTGGTTTTCTCATTAGATTTAGCATTCAACTGGAAGAAAGAAAGAACAGTGGTTAGGGGCCGTAATTATTTACGGCCTATGGGGGTCGGAGGAATCTGAGGGGTCACTCAAAATATAGAAAGCTATGGGAGATTGCTCAAAATGTTGAGAGAAAGAAAGCGGATACTCAATTTTTGATGTAAAATGAATTGAAACACCTCTCAGATTACACCATTCACACATCAATTTCTCAAAATTTTCGATGCCAAGGGGGGACACCCCCTCTTGTGCTCTGCCCCTTGGGGTGTTCTAATAGTTTTACTTAGTAGAAGCACAAATTGAAAACACATATCAGATTGCACCAGACTGCACATTGCACACATCAATGTCTCGAAATTTTTCATGCAATAAAGGGGACAATTCAACCCCTCTCACACTTTTTCCCTCAACGTATCAAGTGTCTCTCTGTACTTTCAAACTCTATCCTGTCAGATATTTTAGTGAAAACCCTATCATGATAATCACTCCAAGTAAACAATACTATATGGTTGGATACTGGTTTCCATACCTATATTTTGTTGTGACTTCGAATTTAATTTTGTTGATCTAACCTCTTTCACATGAGGCAACTGATGATAGTTAATACCAGGGTACACTGAATGACGAATAAATACACACTCTCTGATACACTATAGATAATTTGTTTCAACTACGAGGAAAACGGGTCAGCGTTCCCGATTACAGCTTGTGTGAGCTGACGTCCAATCAGAACGACAAATGAGTACAATTGACACTCTGATACAATTAAGGTAATTTGTTTCAGCTGCGACCCTCTTGCAAGGTAGCCCCTATTTTCTATGAAAGAAACCACAGGCAGTCTCGACTGTCTATGAAGAAACTGGTTGAGACTTTCCGTGAAAAGAGCTTGAGTCAAAGCTTCAGAGCTTGTCAGACCAATCTCCAAAGGTTTTTTTTTCTCAATGGGAACACCTATATATTGCCGGGTTCTCTTTAAGGGCAGAACCTGGTTACACTTTGCTGTACTTGAGAAGCCGGCGTTAGAATAACGTTCGATATTCCAACGACTTTGGTCTTCGATCTTTTCAAGCGTGACTTGAATCTGGGACCGAAGCAAATAAGGATATTTAAATTCTGAAGATGTGTTTAGGTGCCTGCCAAAGTTTTACAAGCACTGCACTGTTTATATATCAACTCATATTCAGCCATGCATGGTGAGAGATGCACAGAAAACTTGTTAGAGACTTTAGAATGATCTACTGTATGTTTAATTTTGTCTTGCTCCAAATCGATGAGAGGCTTACAAATATTTCATGAAGTCACAAACAAATAGTTTAACAAACTTTCATCTTGAACAAAATTCATGATGAAAAAAGTAAGAAAGCTACTTTTCAATTTTATACACTGTAACGTCGATTTTCGTATTATTTCATCCCTCTTTGCTTCAGCAATCACACTTTTTGCCTGACGAAGGACGAAGTCTATTTCGAGATTGACATATTATTTTTTAACAACAGCTTGTGTGAGATGCCGTCCAATCAGAACGACGAATAATTACAATTGGCACTCTGATACACTTTAGGTAATTTGTTTCAGCTGCGAACCTCTTGCAAGGTAGCAGCCTGATTTCTATCATATCTATTATGAAAGAGACGTTAACAGTTTCCCTTATGATGGCTTGAGTCTAAGTTTCAAATGATTTTTTTCTCTTCGAAACTTCTTGATATTGCCGGACACTCTTCAGGATCAGTACACGCTGTCCTCGAGACGCCCCCGTTAGAATAATAATCTACATTTAAACGACATTAAGGCCCGTGACATGAATCTGCTAACGTAACAGATAACGATATTCACTTTAGGATCGTTTTTTCGAATGATTGCTAAAGCTTTAAAAAGATCTTCAATTGCTTATTAAGTGACTTTGCACCGTATTTTGGAAATTGTGAAATTCCTAGGTGTTGACAATGAAACCTCTATGTATCAGATGTGTATTTACCCATGTATGGAAAGATATTTATTATGAAACTCTTCTTAGAGACCTAAGAATGTTTCACTGAATGTTCTGTCTCGTCTGGCTGCAAACCGAGCAGTGTTTTGTCTGACTTCCTACTTTTCCGTTTTGTAACATCTAACGCCAATTTTCCGTTATTATGTTCAGCTGGTTTTTTTCAGCATTGACACTCCTAGCAAGGGGTGGCGCCTCTTTAAATACGAATATGTTACTATTTTACAACAGCTTATGTGAGCTGCCGTCCAATCAGAACGACGAATAAGTACAATTGATATTCTGATACTCTGTAGGTAATTTGTTTCAGCTGCGATTCTCTTGATTTCTATGAAAGAAACTGGTTGAGTTTCCCCAATGAGAGCTTGGGTGAAATTTTATGACTAATCAGATTCGAGACTCTACGACCTTCAAAGGGTTGATTTTTTCTCTATGGGAGCATCTGGATATTGCCGGGTTCGCTCTAAGGTAAGCAAACGATTTCACTTTGCTGTCCTTGAGGAGCTGCCATTAGAATAAAGTTCGACATACCAACGACTTTTAGTCTTCGACCTTTTCAAGCATGACTTTAATCTGGAACTGAAGCAAATAGGAATGTTCACATTCCGAAGAACTTTTTAGGCGCCTGCAAAAATTTTACAAGCATTACTACTATTATTAATAGACAGTGCGCCATCCTTTGCAAAATTTAGTGTTCCATTACATTATTAATTAAATCAAAATGTAACAATTTAATACTCGGCTATGCCTGGTATATGATGCACAGAGAACTATCATGAGAGATCTCAGAATGATCCAATGAATGTTTAATCTTGTCTGGCGCAAATCAGATGAGAAGTTGACAATTTCATCTGAAACAAAATTCATGGTGAAAATGTAAAAAAGCTGGATTTTAAAAATAGGCCCCTCTGCAGGCTTGCTTCCACGATACCTGAATAAAATGAGCAACATAGGTTACGAGCCGCTTGGACAAATGCTGTATGCAGAAAATTGTTCCCATATCGAGTATGTACTCTTCTGCGGAGGTTGTTAGTGTTACTATTTAATGTAGACATTATTGTTTTGAGCGTTTACAATGGCAAGTGGTTTTTTCATTAGATTTAGCATCCGACTGGAAGAAACAAAATGAACAGCGGTTAGGAAGCCATCATTACTTACGGCCTTTTTCACAGGGCAGGGGAAATTGGCAAGTTTTGTTCGCCACAGGGCAGAGGAGCTTCAAAAATTCACAGTGGGGAGGGGAAACGGGCAAAATAAGTGGGGAGTAAGTAAAAATGAAGTATGAGTGCGGGAGGGTAAGCCGAAAAATTTTCTGTGGGAGGGCAAATTATGAGCAGCTAATTAATTACCCTCTTGACTTAAAATTAGTCAGTTCACATCACTTGTCATGCACAATATATCTTATCATAGTAAGGACCCTTTTAAAAGTGCATTGTTCGTTGGCTGCACCTGGTTGTCAAGTATTTCAACATGTTTCAAGAAATCGAACAATCTTTCATACCAAACAAAAATCACGAAGCAAGGATAAAAAGTTACTTTTCCTTTATACAAACTCTTTGTATATAAGCTCTACCGCCGATTTTTGTTTTATGTACAACTTCTTTTCAGTATTCACACTCTTTGCTAAAAGAAGAGCTTGGTTCAACCCTGACAAAGCTAGAATGCGCTGCCGGCCAATCAGAACGAAGAATATGTATAATTGACACTGTGATACAAATTAGGTAAATTATTTCAGCTGCTCAGTCCTTAATTTCTATGAAAGAGACTCGTTGATCGTTTAAAAGCCCTCTTCAAAATAAAGACGAACATTGAAACGACATTTAGCCTGTGTTCGACCTTTTTAAGTGTGATACGAATCTGCTAATAAAGCAAATAGCGATATTCCCCTTTCGAAGTTCTTCTCAAATGTTTGCAAAATTTTTAGATTTAGCGTCGTGTTTTGCACAATCGTGAGATTCTTAGGTGCTGACAATTAAAGCTTTATGTAACAGGTGTATATTCAGTCATGCATGGAAAACATATGTATATGTAACTCTCGTTAGACACCTTAGAATATGTTCTGAATGATCGATCAAGTCTGGCTGCAAGCCTAGCATAGGTTGATCAGAATTTAAGCACCTTTCAATAATTTGAAAAAACTATATTCATGGACAATAAACGTTAAAAGCTAATTTTACTTTTCATAAATTCTAACACCTATTTTTCGTATTATGTCTTCAGCATTCACACTCTTTGCTCGGCGAGGAACCTGTTTTAACGTCGATGTATTACTATTTTACAACAGCTTGCGTTAGTCTAGTTTCATGACCCGTTTTCCCGTAGAGGAAAACGGGTCAGGGAACCAGATTACAGCTTGTGTGAGTTGCCGTCCCATCAAAAGGACGAATAAATACAACTGACCCTTCTGGTGCACTTTATATAATTTGTTTCAAATGCGAGGAAAACGGGTCAGGGAACCAGATTACAGCTAGTGTGAGCTGCCGTGTAATCCGAACGACGAATAAATATAATTGACCCTCTGATACACTATAGATAATTTGTTTCAGCTGCGACCCTCTTGCAAGGTAGCCCTTAATTTCTATGAAAGAAACTGGTTGAGACTTTCCGTGAAAAGAGCGAGGGCTAAAGTTTCAGAGCTTATCAGATCCGACACGGTACAATCTTCAAAGAGTTGTTTATTTTCTCTATGGTGTTACTTGAAGGAAAATGAACTAAAGGGTGAAGTCAAGGGATAGAATACAAACTGTAAAAGTGTACAGGCTACTTATCTCAGCTGGGACGGCAAAGCTCCAGTCTCAGAGTTATAACGGTCAGTCCGATGAATGAACAGTCCTTTGGCTTGCAGGCTTGAAGTTGCACAAAGTCAACAGTATAAATCCAGCGTGGCAGTGAAGGTCGTGAAAAATCTTGAAATTAATATTGCTGTAGTTTCCAAAGACTTGAAGTAACACGCAAGAGACACGATCCCATATGTCTGACTGCGAGCTGTGCCAGTCCCCTATTTATACTCATCTGGTTATATAAGAGAATATAAGACAAACTTCTATTCACCTGCTAATTACTACTCTAAAATTATCTCCTTACACAACTAATGACATTTCCAGAACATTCCAAACATGACTAATTGAATTCAACGTTGTGAGGTCGTGAAAGACAGTGACCTTGAAAATGTTCTAGACTAATTAAACTCAGCTCATGAGTGTGGGGGAAAATGACCTACATAACAATTGGAACACCTATATATTGCCGGGTTCTCTTTAAGGGCAGAACCTGGTTTCACTTTGCTGTTCTTGAGAAGCCGCTGTTAGAACAAGTCATCGCTGATGACACAGTCCCCTGTTTTTAATGGGTACTTTAATTACAAGTCCTCAGAGAGGATAGCGTCCTCTTCATTAATTAGGTCTGTGATTACAAATACTATGATACAGATGGGGCTTAATGGCTGAGAATGAGTTCCATGGTGGTGAAAACATAAAACCAAGTCAAATAGTAATTAATCGACAGGATGCTGCCAAACATTTCTGCATCAAAACATCATTTTTCCAAATATAAAGGATCACATCTAACATCTGCAACATGGCTTTGTTAAGGGACGTTCTTCAGTGACTCAGCTTTTGCAAATTTTTTATGATATTGGTTCTACTTTGGACAGGGCTGGTCAAGTTGATATGATTTACTTAGATTTTTCAAAGGCCTTTGACAGTGTTCCTCATCAGTTATTAATTCATAAACTAAGATCTTTTGGGATTCATTCTCGGCCATGGACATGGTTAAAGGCTTACTTATCTGGACGAAAGCAGAGAGTTGTTGTAGAAGGACTTCACTCAGACTGGCTCCTGGTTGTTTCAGGAGTTCCCCAAGGGTCAATATTAGGACCTCTTCTTTTCCTACTTTATATAAATGACATGCCCCGTGTTGTCGAAAATTCTACTCTTGCTTTGTTTGCTGATGATTCAAAGTGTTATAGAGTTATAAATAGTGTTGCTGACTGTGGGTATCTGCAGAATGATATTAATTCCTTAATGAAGTGGAGTAATACTTTGAACCTTTGCTTTCACCCCATCAAGTGTCAAATTATTTCAATCACTCGTCGTAAAAAACCCCATTATCTACTCATATAGCATGAGAGGTACCATCTTACGTCATGTTAATTCAATTACTGACTTAGGAGTGGATATTTCCTCCATCTTAGTTTGGAATAATCATATAAAAGAATAATAAGCAAGTCTAATAGTAAATTAGGTATGATAAAGCGTATTTTGGGCTTCGATGCTCCGCAGAATGCCAGTAAGATTTTGTATTCAACCCTACTTAGGAGTGGCTTAGAATATTGTAGTTGTCTGTGGGCGGGTACATCCAAGCAGCATATAAAGGCTTTGGAAGGGGTTCAACGAAGGGCTACTCAGTATATCCTTCACTACGTGGATTTAGATTACAAAGACAGGCTTTTTAAACTTAACCTTCTGCCTCTAACATACAGAAGAGAAATAGCGGATCTAATATTTTTCTACAAGTGTTTTAATGTTTTTTCGTGATGTAAATTTGGTTGACTTTGTCTCTTTTTATAGTTCCACTTCCAATTACCCCAGTACGAGATCTAGTAACGACTATTCAAAACTCAAATCTCATTTCTGCGACACAGATTCATTTACACGTTCTTATTTTAACAGAATTGTTCCCTTATGGAACCGGTTAACAACATGCCGCTGTCACAGTTGCCATCGAACGTAATTTGCTCCTGTGTGAGATTTTATCTGACATTTTTTTGTTTGTTTTTATCATGTGAATGTTTGATGACCATTTTATCTGATTGTCGTTTCTTTTTTTTCCCATTTTTGATGTATGGTGGGACAGTTCTTGAGGTGTTCGACACCTGTTTGTCTTATACATTTACTGGCTACTGTTTCAGTCTCGACTTTGTATGTGTTTTCTCTTCATGTATACTTGTTTTATTATTTTTTAGGTATCCTTGCTTCAGTCTTGTTATCTTTGAATGCCAGTGAGGAAGTCTAATACATAAATAAAAAAATACTAACACTGACAGATTATCACCGGTATCATATTTCATAAAGTTTGATGCAGTGCTTCTGGACATTCACCCTAAAAATATGTAAATGCAAACTAGCAATTAATTTAAATGATACCACTAAGTGTCATTGAATTGTATTTACAACACTATGAGATCAACATCTGTACCAAGTTGCATTCAATTTGACACAGTATTTGACAAGTGGAAATATCACTCTTATTAGGAAAGTTCATTACTTATGCTATTACAAATTTCAACCAAGTTTCATGAAATTTGATGCACAATTCTTGACATATCAGCCTAATTACGAAAATTCAATAATTGACATGATACTGCTACATGCCGTGAAACAAATTGATGTGAATATGTATGACATAGGTGAATGTCCTTGTACCAACTTTGAATGATATTGGTGGAAATATGTCTGAGTTATGGCTGTGTACATGAAAAATCGTAACAAAATGGCCACCGCGCAGCCATATTTGATCTTACCATCTAAAAAAATCAACATGCATATGTATGGCATAAGTCAATGTCCATGTTCCATCTTTGAATAGTTTCTGTTGAGACTTGCCAGAGTTGTGGCTCTCGACATGGAAAAAAAAATAACAAAATGGCCGCCATGTGGCCATATTGGATCATATCGTTAACAAATCGACATACATAACATATGTCAATGTCCTAATAGCAACTTTGAATAAAATCGGTTGATAGATGTCTGAGCTATGGTTCCGTACATGAAAAATTGTAACAAAATGGTCACCATTCATCCATATACAATCTTATCGTAATTACGAGATTTAAAACTCGTAATTACGAGAATCAAAAACTCGTAATTACGAGAATCAAAAACTCGTAATTACGAGATTTAAAAACTCGTAATTACGAGAATTAAAAAAGTCGTAATTACGAGAATTATCTTGTCATGAGAATCTACAGTCTGTCACGGTCATTGCGAATAAATGAATACATGGTCAAAAACTAAATTTCTGAAATCTCAAAATTATGAGGTTTCCAAATTGCCAGAATGATTGCATAATGATGATTTTGTTATTTCAGTGTTTATGGAATCATGTGAAAATTTAACTATCACTGTGTTATTTCAACTCATGGTCTATTTTGAGATTTCCTTTTCACTTCTACTTGATAACATCTGCGAGAAAAATAAACATCCTTTCGCTTTTGCCATTTTCAATCATTTCTTGGGTTCTTGAAATGAGTTGCACTTCAAGTCGGTCATTCATCTAGATCATAATCAATGTTTGTGTACCGTTCTTTTACATTAGGAGGAAGCAATGCAAAGACACGGATTGTTAAACATTCTTTACTTTATTTGTCTCAATACAAACTTTGATTGTGTAAATCTTTGTTAGCAAATAATACTAGTCTGGAAGTTTGGAAATCTGTCCGACTTCCTCATTCACTGCTGTTTTGGATATGTCTTTTTCACACATGAAGGGGTGTCAGAAGATGTCAGTTGTTCGTCATAATTTCTAGTGCAAACCCAACATGATGATAACTGCCAATCTATGCTGGATGTTAAAAAAATAACGTCACATCGGCAGGTATTCGTAGTTGGGGGATTATCTCCATAGGTGGGGAGGGGATTTTTATCAGGTTGTCAGACTCTAATAAAGGTGTTGATAGATGTGAAATATTTGCATAATATCATACTATATTTCATCCCAATAGACATCAAATCAGGTCCAATAATCGTTATCATTCAAGGTAACTAAGAAATTTACCAGGTCCAAGGAACATATTGAAAATGACAAAGGCAATGGGGTCATCTTGAACCACGAAATAGTGGTGGTACCAGGTGTCCGGAATGGGTAAGCGTACCCTGCCAGCTAGCCGCACCCGTCAAGATTGACCCAAAGCGACAAATCCATTGTTATTTGGTGAATTCACCAAATTACTTTTGTGAGTCAAAATTTGGTATGCTGTCACTCATCATTTGAGTAACAGACAGGTCATATTTTGATACAACATCTCCGTATCTACCGTAGAACTTCTTAAATGATTTCACTAATCTACTTTCTGAGAATCCTTGCCTCACTAACTTTTGAGCTAATAGGCTGTGTCTAACTCGAAAGTCTTCATATGAATTGCATGCTCTACTGTATCTAAGGAGTTGTGAAATATACACAACAAAAGAGTGTTTATCCAGCCAGACAAAATCTACACGCTATTATGCTTGACTTTTGATCTATGAATATCTACAATTGTAGTCATGCATCAGTCCAAAGTTCTACATTTATTTATTCATCTACGAGTGTATTATAATTGCTTACTACACCTTATAAATCAAGATAATACCATATTGAAAACACCATATTCTCGTTGAATAATAACCAACAATATGTATGAGAAATAAGAGCTCAAAACTATATAAGGACTGAGTTATTATGGATTGTCTGATAACTATGAGAATCAGGGCTTACAGTTGCGAGAATCAAAGACTCGTAATTACGAGAATAAAAACTCGTAATTACGAGATTTTAATTCTCGTAATTACGAGAATTGAAAACTCGTAATTACGAGAATCATAAACTCGTAATTACGAGAATCAAAAACTCGTAATTACGAGAATCAGAATCTCGTAATTACGAGATTTTTAATTTTTTTTTCTTACAAAAAATGGCACGAATACGCTTCCGTACGAAGAGTCTGTTTCGAGACAATCTGATTAAAATCAGATGTAGAGTACCGCGACGTCTACTTACGCGTACGCGGTACTCTCTTGCTGTCGCCTCAGCAAGAGAATACCGCGCACACGTAAGTAGACGTCGCCGTACTCTATATCTGATTTTAATCAGATTGGTTTCGAAATTGATATATTATTTTTTCACAACAGCTTGTGTGAGCTGCCGACCAATCAGAACGACGAATGAGTACAATTGACACTCTGATACACTTTAGGTAATTTGTTTCAGCTGCGAACCAATTGCAAGGTAGCACCCTGATTTCCCTTCAAAAGGCTTGAGTCAAAGTTTCAAATCTTCAAATTCGATGTAATTAATACCTGTAAAAGATTGTTTTTCACTTCGGAACATCTTGATATTGCCGGTTCACTTTAGGGTCAGCACACTCCGCTGTCCTCGAGACGCCCCCGTTAGAATAATGATCTACATTTAACCGACATTTAGCCCAACCTTGTCACCCGTTTCATGATTCTGCTAACGAAGCAAATAGCGATATTCACTTTAGGATCGTCTTTCCAAATGATTGCTAAAGCTTCAAGAGCTCTTCTATTGCTTATTAAGTGACTTTGCGTTTTTGGAAATTGTGAAATTCCTAGGCGTTGACAATTAAACCTTAAATTATGTAACAGATGTATATTCAGTCATGAATGGAAAGATACTCATATGAAACTCTTCTTAAATACCTTAGAATGTTTCTCTGAATGTTCAATTTCGTCTTGCTGCAAACCGATTTGAGGTTGATCAGTATTTAAGCCCTTTCAAGAAGTCAAACAAAAAACGTTGAAAAGCTAATTTTCCGTTTTATAAATTCTAACGCCTATTTTCCGTTATTCTGTATCCTGTTTCTTTTCAACATTGACACTCCCAGGTAGGCGTGGGGCCTGTTTTGATACTGATATGTTACTATTTTACAACAGCATGTTTGAGATGCCGTCCAATCAGGACGACGAATAAGTACAATTGACACTCTGATACACTTTAGGTAATTTGTTTCAGCTGCAATCCTCTTGCAAGGAAGCCCCTAATTTCTATGAAAGAGACTGGATGAGAGTTTCTCTGATGAGAGCTTGGGTGAAAGTTTCATAACTAATCAGATTCGAGGCGCCTTCGACCTTCAATATTGGAGTATCTTGATATTGCCGGGTTCGCTGTAAGGTCAGAACACGGTTACTCATCGCTTTCCTTGAGAAGCCGCCGTTAGAATAACGCTCTACATTCCAACGACTTTCAACCTTCGACCTTTTCAAGCGTGCTTTTAATCTGGAACTGAAGCAAATAGGGATATTCACATTCGGAAGAACTTTTTAGGTGCCTGCTAATGTTTGACAAGCATAAATGTTGTTTATTAATCGACTTTGCACCGTGTTTTTTGAACAATTTAAGATTCTCTATACATTATTAATGAAAGCTTAATGTAACAATTAAATATTCAGCCATGCATAGTCAGAGATTTACAAAGAACTATTGAACTCAGAATGTTCCACTGAGTGTTTTTTTATTTTGTCTGGCACCCATCAGATGAGAGGTTCACATGAATTGTAGCGTATATCATGAGGTCTCTGACAAATAGTTATGAACTCATTTTCATCTGAAAAAATCATGATGAAAACGTAAAAAAGCTACTTTTCAATTTTAACTGTAACGCCGATTTACTTATTATCTCCTCCCTCTTTGTTTCAGCAATCACACTCTTTGCTAGGCGAAGACCTTGTTTTAAGATTGATATAGTACTGTAAAACAACAGTTTGAGTGAGCTGCCGCCCAATCAGAACGACGAATAAGTACAATTGACACTCTGATACACTTTAGGTAATTTGTTTCAGCTGCGAACCTCTTGCGAGGTAGCACGCTGGTTTCTATCACATCTATTATGAACGACGTTGACAGTTTCCCTTAAGACGGCTTGAATCAAAGTTTCAAATCTTCAAATTCGAGGCGACCTATACCTGTAAAGGATTGTTTTTCTCTTCGCAATATCTCGATATTGCCGAATTTTCTGTAGGGTCAGTACACTCGGCTGTCCTCGAGACGCCCCCATTAGAATAATGATCTACATTGAAACGGCACGAAGCAAATGGCAATATTCAAGTCGGATAGGCTATTCAAACGATTGCGTAAGTTTTGAAAGCTCTTCTGTTGTTTACTATATAAAGTGACTTTGTGCGACGTTCTAGAAATTGTGCAATTCCTAGGCATTGACATTTAAAGGTTTTTGTAATAGGTGTATACCCAGTCATGAATGGAAAGAGATGTGTGTGAAACTTTTGTTAGAGACCTAAGAATGTTTCACTGAATGTTCGGTCTCATCTAGCTGCAAGCCGATTTGAGTTTGATCAGTATTTAAGCGCCATTCAAGAAGTCAAACAATTGATATTAATGGGGGGGATTAAAAAGATATTTTTCGGTTTTCAGAATTCACACTCTTTTTCGGGCGTGGAGCCTTTTTAATACTGATATGTCACTGTTTCACAACAGCTTGTTTGATTTGCCATCCAATCAGAACAACGAATAAGTCAAAATGACACTCTGATACACTTTAGGTAATTTGTTTCAGCTGCGAACTTCCTGCTGGGTATCCCCTGATTTCTGTGAAAGAGACTGGTAAGATTTCCCTGATGAGAGCTTTGGTGAAAGTCTATAACTAATCAGATTCGAGGCGCCTAACACCTTCAAAGGGTTGTTTGTTTTATGAAAGGGAACACCTAATATTGCCGGGTTCTCTTTAAGGTCAGAACACGTTTACACTTCCCTGTCCTTGAGAAGCCGCCGTTAGAATAACGCTCGACATTCCAACGACTTTTAAACAGTGTTGCAGCCAGGAATTTTATGTCAGGGGACACTGTGTCCCACTACAGTTTATTTTTGGGGACATTTTACACATTTTGGGGACAAGAAGCGTCAGTTATCAATCAAATTTGTATTATTTTGTAACAGATTAGTTTCACTGAACAAATTTCAAGCTACTGGGACTGCGTCACTGTGCTTGAATTTCAGGTGATTGTAGCAGTCTACCGTATCTCCCTATCTGTCGCCAATCAGAACTCAGACGGACCACAGTCACTCGTGGTCTATTCAGCTCTGGGACAATTCGCCCCATAGACGTGTGTTGTTCTCGCTTATGTACACACGTCTACGGAGCGAATAGTCCCAGAGCTGAGTAGACCACGAGTGACTGTGGACGGACTACGGTCAAACAAATTATGATATTAAGTGCAACGTTTTGATAACTTTTGATCATGGCTAGCTCCAAACGTACGTATTTACTGTGCAAACCTGGAAATAATCATACAAAACAAAGGTCATCGTTTAGTAACATATATTATTTGTAGACTACATCCAACACAGTCGACTCACTAATGCGCCCGAGGTGACCCGCAGTACGCAAGAATGCGGGACAACGGGTTCCGTTTTGGGGACATTGTCGCAATGGCGCGTCCTGGCGGCACCACTGCTTTTAGCCTTCGACCTTTTCAAGCGTCACTTTAATCTGGAACTGTAGCAAAAAGGGCATTCACCTTCGGAAGAACTTTTTAAATGCCTGTCAGAGTTTGACATGCATTACTATTGCTCATTAATCGACTTTGCGCCGTGTTGTGGAACAATTTAATATTCTATTACATTGATACTTAAAGCTTACTGTAACAATTAAATATTCAGCAATAGGTGCACAGAAAATTCTTGTTAGAGACTTCAGAACGTTCCACTGAATGTTTTATCTTGTCTGACTCAACTCAGATGAGAGCTTGACAAGTATTTCAGCGTGATTCAAGAAGTCAAACAATTTAACAACTTTTCATCGAAAACAAAATTTGCGATGAAAACGTAAGAAAGCTAGTTTTTCAATTTTATAAACTGTAACGCATTATGGCCACCTTCTTTGTTTCTGCATTCACACTCTTTGCTGAACGAAGTGTCTGTTTCAAGATTGATTTATTACCATTTTACAACAGCTTGTGTGAGATGCCGTCCAATCAGGACGACGAATAAGTACAATTGGCACTCTGATACACTTTAGGTAATCTGTTTCAGCTGCGAACCTCTTGCAAGGTAGCAGCCTGATTTCTATCATATCTACAATCAAAGAGACAAATTGACAGGATCCCTTAAGAGGGTTCGATTCAAAGTTTCAAATCTTCAAATTAGAGGGTTTGTCTCTTCGGAACATATTGATATTGTCGTGTTCTTTTTAGGGTCGGTACAGTTCGCCGTCTTTAGAAGTCACCGTTAGTATAATGATCTACATTTAAGCGCCACTTAGCCTTTAACCTTTCCACCGGTGACCTGAATCTGCTAACCGAGCAAATAGCGATATTCAGCTTCGAAATGTCTTTTCAAATGATTGCTAAAGTTTTAGAAGTTCTTTCATTGTTTATAAGGGGACTTAGGGCTTTGTTGCTTGTGAAGTGACTTTGTGTCGTGTTTTGGCTAATTGTGAGATTCCTAAGCGTTTACAATTAAAGCTTTGTGTAACAGGTGTATATTCACTCATTCATGAACAGAAACTTATATTAAAACTCTTGTTAGAGATGTTTCACTGAATGTTCAATCTCGTCTGGTTGCAAGCCGAGCAGAGGTTGATCAGTATTTGAGCACCTTTAAAATTAAACAAAACGATACTCATGAAATAAAATCTTAAAAAGTTAATTTTCCGTTTTATAAATTCGAACGCTTATTTTTCGTATTATGTCCATCTTCTATGTTTCAGCATTCATACTTTTTGCTGGGCGAAGTGTCTGTTTCAAGATTGATGTATTACCATTTTACAACAGCTTGTGTGAGCTGCCGTCCAATCAGGACGACAAATAAGTACAATTGACACTCTGATACACTTTAGGTAATTTGTTTCAAAGGTAGCCCCTGATTTCTATCATATCTGTTATGAAAGAGACAAATTGACAATTTCCCTGAAGAGGGCTTCAGTCAAAGTTTCAAATCTTCAAATTGGAGGGTTTGTCTCTTCGGAACATATTGATATTGTCGTGTTCTCTTTAGGGTCTGTGCAGTTCGCTGTCCTTGAGAAGCCCCCGTTAGAATAATTACATACATTTAAGCGCCACTTAACCTTTAAAGCGCAGTGGTCGTCGCGCTGCGCTTGCGCGATTTTTTGTTGATAAACATAAATGTTTGTAAATATAAGTCTTTTCAACTTCAATCGGAGTGAGATGGGAGCGGTCCCTCACTTTGTCAACGCCTTTGTAAGACTCAACATCATGCGATAGTAAAATATTAAGATCGGAAACGAACTTCAGTGGTGTATTTCTGTCTATAAACTTATGTAAAGCTACGAACATTGAGACACTCAGCACATTATGTCGCTTAGTTTACTGCACGCAGTCACAGTGAACAAATGGGTTTGA
Source organism: Ptychodera flava (assembly GCA_001465055.1). Classification (NCBI taxonomy): domain Eukaryota; kingdom Metazoa; phylum Hemichordata; class Enteropneusta; family Ptychoderidae; genus Ptychodera; species Ptychodera flava. The sequence goes on along the minus strand of LD348782.1, from coordinate 5,078 downwards.
TCGCGCGCGGTCACGCTGGTTGTACACAGTGCTATGTACAGCACAGTAAAAATACATCACTAAAATGATCAACATTGTATATACATATGTAGACCAGTATCAAGCACAATGCCTAACACAAACATTACACTCAAGACCATGATCGGCAAGCCAGAGCAGGACACGGGAGATGCTGTTGCTTCGATAAGGGAGAAGTTTACCACGTTGACAGGTATGTAAGGGTGCCGGAAATCGACAAATGCGGGGCCAAAGTGAGGGCCAGCACAATCAAAGTGCGAGCGAATGTGAGGGCTTGAAGTGAGGGCTCTCACAATCGAAGTGCGAGCAAATGTGAGGGCTTAAAGTGAGGGGCGCCTTGAACCGATCAAATTCGGGCTCAGGCATACGAAAAATGAGAGTCAAAGTCATTTTCAACGTTGAATGAAAACTTACTATCTCCAGAACACAGTCGCGGCGCGGCATAGCTCTGTGAACAGTTGAACGGCTGTGAGCGCGGAAAGAGTACACAATACCTGCGTACAGATCATGACCCATTACATCACTTCCGTCTTTTTCGTTAACCTTTTCGTGTTTTTCAGTCATTGCATTTCAAATATCACAGATATCCTTTTTATTATCAATACATGCAACTAAAGCGAGCGATACTTCTTCTGGTACCATTGTACGACTATAGCGCGACTGATAAATGTGACTTCAGTCAAACCAGTTCACGACCTGGGCTCGTGAACTCTGATACTGTTTATCCGACATGGTGTCGTATGTGGAGTTTTTGCCGGAGAATTTTCGAAGAAAGAGGAAACTTTTTTGAAGAAATTTTAGAGTGGCTTGTTCACCAGATAAAGTAAGATCATGGGAAAATGTATTTTTGGAGACTTGTCTGGTTCTCTATGATTGATTTTTTGAGGATAAAAAAGATTCAATAGCTACTAAACTCTGAGAAATCAGACAACAGCAAATGACAAGTTCTTTTTTACGTTTGTACTTACAGTATGCTTTTATTTTCTCTGTACACAACGTTTGATAATCATTTCAAAAGATCAATTGCATCAGAATATCAGGGGTCATGAATGCTTGTAACCTTTACATTTTGTTAACAATGATGGATATTCTACCTCAATAAAGTATGCCATTTTGGTCAACGAGCCCTTGAATATTGTTCACTGAATCGATCTCATGGTCAATTATATTGTCACAGAAATCATAGCTATAATCTCTGTGTAGTCAGCGATTGACCAGTCATTAGATAGAAATTTGACTTTCCTTTGTTTCATACTATTTAATCGGAAATCTCTGCGACCTTGCATCACATTCATACGTTGTTTGTCTGTAGCGGAAATGATTGTGCCGTCTCTGGCTCTGAAACTTTTAAGCCAACGACTGGATGATTAGAACAAGCAATCTATCGGCGAGCAACACATCGCGACCGAATCACTTGCTGTGAAACGAATATGCATCACCGTCCCTCCCGTGGGTGGAGGGAAGGTGAATGCATGCATCGTGTATCAGCCTTGAAATAAACATTAACTCTAGCATCGAAGCTAGAGTCAGTCCTTGGAAGTCGGGTTTGGCCAGAACTGTAAGGCACAGGGCAAGTCATTCTAGTATCGTTTAGTATCGATATTTGTGGCGAAGGGAAATTCGTCTAGGTGTGACTGATGGACAGACAAGCAGACACGATGTGTTCTGTAATTCTGCTACAACACACACATATTCCGTGGTTCTACTTCTATATATACACCAAAGCATAGACCCTCGAGAAAAACGGGACAGGCAACTGCTGTGGTTTTTTTGTGCGATCTATCTTGGAATATATTAAGTTTATTTGCCAAGCGGTCCCCGACAACAATACTTCGTACTGAACACTGAATCTCATTAACGATCAAACTGACGTTCTGAATATGTACACTTTGCTCTTGCATGGCACGTTCCGAGTAATGACACAGAGAATTTTGAGGGTTTTTTCATACCAGTCATGGTGAATGTTCTGGTAACGATGAAGATCACAGTTTTTCTCGAGGGTCTATGACCAAAGTTAAATGTCAAAGTTAACATAAAATAAAAAGCAACGGAAAGGTCAGATTTGCATGTTATGGCTTCATTTAACTAACAAATAAACTAATAGATAAACTGACGCTGTGAAATCGTCATTAGTATGTGTACAGAACCCTGGATAATAAACAGAAAAAAACTATCTGTTTTGCATTATTTCTGTCGGATTTCCATTTCTGACAAATATTAGAGTCCCCAAATCGCCGAAAAATATAGGGTAAATATCGGAGATTTCACAGATCCGGCGTGCCGAGGCACAGGGCAAGTCATTCAAGTATCGTCTAATATCGATATTAGAATCCCCAAATCGCCGATAAATATCGGGTAAATAGCGTCGATTTAACAGACCGGGCGTGACATGGCACCAAGCACTTTATTCTGGTATTGTGTAGTATCGATATTACAGTCCCCAAAAACGCCGGTGAACATCGGCGGTTACACAGACGCGGCTTCCCATGGGACAACCGCAGTTCATTCTAGTATCGTCTAGTATCGATTCTATAGTCCCGAAATCGTCGATATGTCAAACTTCGATACTAGATTGTAAATATCCGTTATTTAAAAATTGTGCAAAGTCGCGCCTTCATGAGTGTCGAGAGACAATTGAGATTTTGAACGACGTGATCAGTCGTGTGTCATTGTCATGGCATTAATTTCAATAACGATAATCGCCCGATGGGCTTGTCTCAAGTTTAAAAGCTTTACAAGAAAGTGTTTTTCAGTCCTGACAGTGTATAACCTAATCATGGCGATGACTGATGTTTTAATATTTCTGCCTATCGCACATATAGCGTTCGATTTCACTTTGACAAGCACTTTGAATGTGCGACTCAACGATGTAAAGATTACAAAATGCCTCATTCATATTTTTACGGTGTTTGACAATTTTTTCCGTCAGGGACGTCATGTACGTTAATAGCCGTTCGCTCATATCGTGAAGCTTCGATCGATGCTGTAGCTCCTGCTCATACACAGGGCTGCGCCGTTTACATTTAAGTGGAGATCGTATCGCGCTTTTAGAAGTGACTTTGATCACAAGTCTTCATTCGATCAAGGTGAATTTAGTACTGATTTTCGCAAGTCTCAACCCTTAAATACGCTCTCACTTCGATTGTGAGAGCCCTCACTTCAAGCCCTCACATTTGCTCGCACTTCGATTGTGAGAGCCCTCACTTCAAGCCCTCACATTCGCTCGCACTTTGATTGTGCTAGCCCTCACTTTGGCCCCGCACTTGTCGATTTCCGGCACCCTTACATACCTTTTCGTTGACGTACACTGCATAAGAGAATCCGGTCCCACAACCATCTGCACAACGTGCCGGCCCCGCGACGACTTGGCCCATGACCCACTGATGACCACCATTTCTTACTTCTTCTGGTAATACGTGGCAAGAAATAGTCAAATGACAGGACACAATAGACAAAACGAGCGGGATTTCGCGGCATTTGGCAGGAAAATTGCACGGCTACACATAGGGACGTATTGAGAGATCCTGTGCACGGTCATGGCAGAGATCCAACGGCTTGCTAGTGCAGGCCTACCGGTGCTACGCAAACTTCGTTGTTGTACCTCCTGATTTCCGGGTAGGTCTGAATCCTCTTTCAAATGAGATAACCCCCACATAACAAGAAGACATATGAAAGGTCCTTCGCTTGACTTGATACCTGTACTCGGAATTCTCGTTTGCACCCCAAATGGGGTAAACTTGGTAGTGGAGTTGGTTTCTCCACAGCCGAGTGTAGCGCGCCATATACTCGCTTCTCTTGACACCGACGTTCATGCAGACCACGGAACAGATGCTCCTTGCTGCAGCGGGCATTGCTCTGCGAGCTGTAGATTTCTGTAGCTTGCATTTTTGTTAAATGTACTCCTGTTGGGCTTCTTGAAATGAAAGTTCTCGTCCTTGCTAGTGATGTCGTAGACCAGAGCCCGGACATTGATAGTCTGTTGGCATATACACGCGTACGGGTAAGTGTTAATAGCTCCATGTCTCGAGCGAGCCCCAATTCAACTGATTCAAGAAAATCGTGATCAAACGTGATCTCAATCCAGCGTGTAATTACTGTTCAATATTCAGCAGATAAATTAACTTAGATTAATTGACCTTTTATTGCGTGTTAGATTTGGTAAGTTGGTATGCTTGTGACAAATCAGTCGCCATATCAGCGGCAATATCGCAAACATCATAATCAACCCGTAAGGCCAAAAAAAGAAATGTTTCTGGTCAGGTCTTTCTTTAAAAAATGGTGCGGCGACGCGCATTTTATTTTTTTTATTTTTATTTTTTTTCCCTCAAGGGAGGGAGGAGGGTCAGTTTTATAGTTTTATCAATATAGTCACATATATACTGTTCATGCAGTCACTGATCATGCCCCCCAAAGAATTTTCTCTTTCTCTTCAGCCGTTTTGGTTTGGTGTCATAGTAATCAGCAGGTAGTTTGCCACGGCCGCCGGCCACAAACTGGAAAAAAAAGGTGACGCGCTGTTGTTCAAGTGACGCGCGCGCTGACCAGAAACATTTCTTTTTTTCTTTTTTGGTCTAACCTCATGCGGCATTCTCGGATATGTTGTCAACAAGGGGGACCCCTCAGGAGCATGCGCAGCGCGACGACCACTGCGCTTTAACTTTTTCACCGGTGACCTGAATCTGCTAACGAGATAAATAGCTATATTCAGCTTCGAACATTTTTTGAAGTGATTGCTAAAGTTTGAGAAGCTTTTTTATTGCTTATTAAGCGACTCTGCGCCGTGTTTTGGAACATATGAGATTCTCAGGCTTTGACAATTAAAGCTTTATGTAGCAGGTGTTTATTCATTCTGCATGGACAGATAATACATAAAAAACCTTGTTAGAAACCTTAGAATTTATGACCGAATGTGCCATCTAGTCCCGCTGCAAGCCAAGCAGAGTTTGGTCAGTATTTGATCACCTTTCAGGAAGTCGAACAATATTCATGTAAAAATGACGTGAAAAGCCAATTTTCCGTTTTTATGTTCACCTATTTCATTCCAGCATTCACACTCTTTG
>LD348779.1:32534-47244 GCA_001465055.1 Ptychodera flava | reverse complement strand
CAAGTTTGAACGAAATCGCTCCAGGCGTCTCTGAGATATCTGCGTGAACGGACGGACGCACGGACGCACACACGCACGCACGCACGCACGCACGGACATGACCAAACCTATAAGTCCCCCCGGACGGTGTCCGTGGGGACTAAAAAACACAGATACTAAAAAAACTCTGATGAAAAAAATTGTGACATTATCCTGTCTAGCTGAAATCAAGATGAACTTTTCCTCTCTTTCTTTCCTATCTTTCCTCTCTCTTATCTCTTTTATTCATAAAAGTTTTTCTTCTATGCAGGTATGTATGGGCCCCCAAAATCCATAAACTGAGCGTCATAAGTCAGTGCTGAAAATGACGAAGTAAGCATCAAACTGAGCGTTGAAAATGACAAACATGAAAGTGATGATTACTAAGACACAATTTTTTGTGAATTATAATAATTTTGGGAAAGGTGACATTTGCTTATACTTCATGGTTGAACACGTGTTGGGGTTATGAACTCTCCTAGCATATTAGGCCCACACCATGAATGAGAGCCGGCGGCACTGGGTCTAGCCTATGATATGCTTGTTATGAAAAAAAGTTAGTACTCCTGAAATAGGTTTATAAATTTGTTTTCCTACAGAGAGTTTAATGATTTATAGTATAATAGTTTATGACCTCCAGGTATCTATGACCCCTTATAAACAGGAAGTGAGACTGAATCTGAGACTCTCAAATTGAAGAAGATACTAAATGTGACCTCATTTGCGATTATATCTGAGACTCTCATTAATTACAGTAACAGCAAATGCGACTTGATCTGAGACTGTACTTGAGACTCTCAATGACCTTTTAAATGACTCATATCCCCAGGTTCTGAAACACTTTTTTCTGAATAACATTTCAATATATAAAGATTTCATCATACAAATTTTATTACCACCATCACCAAATAAGCCTTAAAAAATGAGTGAATATGAATTTTCAACAAACTCACTTTTACCATGCTACTGATTGATAATTCCAAGATGCGTCTGACCAAGACCTGAATTAGTTCTTTTACCGGTTCCATGATGCAGTGCGCGCCAGGGCATACAAAGCGTACGTTACGCATAGAACTTTTTAGCCGTGGGGTACACGCAGGGTACGTTACTCATAGAACTCTATGGTAGATTACACCCTGACCTATATTTTCGTCGCTGATGGTTAGATTATACACGGGGCATTATTTGGCATTGCAAATTTGTGTCATTCTTCTATAACAATCCGTTGTACAACACAAATCAGTATGTTTCGCTGTTTTGAGCTTATATACGGTGTTTGATAAAGTCACTGCAATGCATTGTGGGATAACCGGGAAAAGGTCTATTGACCTTTCAATTTAGCAAGTGGGAATATAACCTTTTCACGTGATATAGTTTACAAGTATTCTTCCCTCATCTTATCTGGTATATGAAGTAGACAAGAAACTCAAAACTTTTACACGTACCGGTAGAAAAGTGGCCAAGGAAATAAAGTCATGGCATTCATCAACATGTGTGAAGTACAAACTGTAACAGCATGGAACCATGAAGTTTTAATGTTTCGACATCGAACATAGGAGGGATTGGTTAAAGTTATAAATGGTATAACCTTTCAACCAGTGCTAAAACTGTAGCAATGTAGGCTCATTTTTCCTGACATAATACGTGAAAAGGATGGCTGTGTTACTCTGACAATACTACTTCTATCTGGTAGGAAGATATACCTTCTTTACGAAAATGAGCATTGCACAATTATACTAGCTTCCTGACATCAAACACAAATGCAATAGCTGTGAACATGTTTTTTTTTAATCGAAGATGAGACTATATTTGTTCTATACATCCATTAGACATATACATTAACGAAGAGCTAAAACGTAATATTAAAGAGTCATACTGACTGTCACAACTTATGTTATACTTTATTTGGTATAATTTTTGAGCAATACCACTGAAGTTCATCATTTGGACCGATAAAATGTTGCCAATTTCATAAAAATACCGTCAATGACACTGGGCTCACATTTGTTTTAAGTTTACCCCTTAAACATGCATACCAAGTTTTAAAGTATTAGACAAGCAATTTCAGAGAAAATGATTTCATGACCAAAAAAGAGGAATATTGCCCCAAAAATACAAATACGAAAATTTCACCACAATTTGAAGATACTCAACTAAGTTTGCCTCCAGGTACATGAATACCAAGTTTCAAAGCAATCAGAATATTAATTCTTAGAAAATGATTCTTTGACCAAAAATGCAAAAAATTGCCCCACCCCCCAAAAAAACACGATAAATTTCACCACAATTTTTACACATTTAATAGAAGAGTATCAAGTTTCAAAGCAATCCAACAAATAATTTGGGAGAATTGATTTTTTGACCAAAAATTGGAAAAAGTTGCCCTAAAATACAAATATCAAAATGTCACCACAATTTGAATAAATATGACAGAGATCAACCCTAGGATCATGCATACCAAATTTTAAGGCAATGGGATGAGCGCTTTCAGAAAAGAAGATTTTTTGACCAAAAAAGGGGGAAAATTGCCCCCCAAAAAAACAAATTTCAAAATTTCACCACAATTTGATTAAATGTAACTTAAGTCACCATAAAGAACCTGCATACCAAGTTTCAACCAAATCAGGCTAGTGGTTAAAGAGTTTTAGCAATTTGCAGGATTTTCCCTTTTTTTGTACCTCATTTGCATAATTTTGACACTGACATATTCATTTGAACAATTTCACATAACTCCTGGGTGCACCTGTACACCAAATACTAAGATGGTAGGAGTTTTTGATGTGGATGGACATACATCTGCACATACATACATACATACGGTACATATGTAGATACATACGTACATACAGACGCTGCTAACCTACCACGTAAGCTCTCTTTGGTATAAATTTGAGCTAAAAATCAAAGATGGAAGCTTTAAGCGATACGACATAAGATGATCGATGATGCGATGCATAGTTTAGTATGACCGATTTTACCAAGTGGATGAAGGTGCCCTGAAGTTTTGTCGACCAAAATATTATTACTGAATATACATCTCCATTTTTCCTTTGCAGGAATTGTTCATTGACAACAGCATAGGTTCATTACAAGCAACACATTTGCCCTTAGGTCCTATACGCCTGCTGGGACTCGATGGCATAGTGGACAAAACTATCACTCAAGTAAGCATAGTGACAAAAAGCTAAATATTCAATCTCACTAATCATTAATGGTAGATGCAATGAAAAATGCATCCTGTACTTGAAAGTGCGGAAGTGTGCGAGGTCTCTGGTTCCATGGCGAATATAAGCCGGTAAACAATGCCATCTGACAAAGCTGATAAAATGGACCTCATCCTATCATTTGGAGGCACTATTCAGTGATGCTCACAGTTTGACGCAAACCTTGCTGCTTTCTACAAAATGCGTGATCGAACATTTTAACGCTCAGTTTGATGCTCAGTTTGCCATTTACCGTAAAGTGCTTGAACAGGCACTTTTTCGCTCACTTTATCAATTTTGGGACCCTTATATACATGTAGCTCCTTATCAAATATACAAATGTTCAATAGAATAAATTCATATATGCTTCAACTAACTTACCTGCACCTGAATGTGAACCATATAAAGGTGGTTGTTTAAATTGTGTATTCCTTGCAGGTGAAGCACTGCCACCATACTGATAAGGTGGTTGCTGTTCAAAGCCGTATGGTGGCTTTTTTGGAGTCCCCTTTGCACCATGTCTCTTTTTCGTCAATTGATGTATTTCATTCTTAAATGCCTGTTAAGTAAGGATATTATTTTAACCAGTTTGTAATTGCCTCTCATCAAAGTCTTACTCTGATCATATCAATAAAGATCCTCTAAATAGCATCTCTTCCCGAAGTACATGCAATCCCTAAGTACACAGCTACAAGAGAAGGAAAATTTTCTCATTCCAAAATTTTCAACCATGCGATGCTTTCACAGTATTTCTTATCTGAATTTTCAGATGTACATCATTGCTTACTATAGGAACACATTTGCTACTTTAACTAATTATATTCATTGCATTGGTTTTTATGTCTTAGCTAATCCAACGACGTTTACATACTTCAAGAGGTTTGAGGAGAGTTTCAATATTTACTACAACAGTTCACCAAAAACTTGTTGCAACTTGACACAGAGTCAAAAAGACAGGTTAAACTCATTGTGTATGAAGAAGGTAAGTGTACATAGAAGAAGAAAATGTTTATGCATGCCAAGTTAACTTTCATATTTCCCAAACGTTTCAAAAGTCATAGCAATGGAGAAAACTGCAACATATGCTTGAGTTCTGCTGCATAAAAACCACCAACCATTGTAATTTATAGTAACTTACAAACAAAGCCCATTAAGGTAATTCCGTTGACAACTAAAACAGCTAGAAGACCACTGTTGCTGTAAATAAATGCATCTAATTCACTTACCTGGTGTGTTTGTTGATCTTTCTCATATATCACAAATCTTATTTCCTTCAAAGAACTGTTGGGACTACTAGCACTGAATTTTCGAGCTTCTTCATACATAACTTTAGCTGTAAAGTCTCTAGGAAAGCCAAGCCCACCAGTACCAATAGCAGGGAATGCAATGGAAAGCATTACAGCTTTGCTTGCTTTTTCAAAACACTTGCGCATCAGATCCCGCAATATCTGGTACATGGTGAATCAGAAAAAAAAGCAGATTTAATATCAAAATTGTGTTATATGATATCAAGTGCTGGAAATCTGAAACCCCTCACCCCCTGGGACCTATGAAATCATGTGGAGACTGTCAACTAAGTTGTGGGGTGCTAAGGTAAGAGTTGATCATAAGATATTATGAGATTACAAAAGTACTCTGAAGGATGCACAAGGACATTGGCGCAGTGTATTGCGAGAGTGATGCACAGCGCAAATGTCTTAGTGCATCCTTTCTTGTATGCTCATAAAAACATTATCATTATACATCTTATATGAGTGGCTGCGGGCTAGGTATTGACTTTTTTAATGCAAGTTAGACAATTTTTCTTTCAATTTACAGCACTAGCGTGGAGTGCCATCTTGTACACGCTTCTGGATAGCCTGTGAACTGCACATGCACAGAGTGCAAGACATATTCTGGCAATCATCCAATGGGTCCTTTGAAACCTTTCAACAGTAAAAACGAAGAGGCAACTGCAGAATGCACTTCATACAAGGTCTGGTTTGGGACACCTGGAAACTGTCTAGAACAGGTGTTCTGTATGCCTTTTTAGCGCACTCAAAATTCTATTGTTCTAAATGGTAGCTTTATAATAACACACTTCCTACCGGTATGTCACAAATTAATTGTTAAATGAAGAAAAAACAAACATAATAGGTATTTTGATATACAGGTATTTTGATTTCACTGACACATAGAACCAACTACGTGATTCTCAGAACATCAAAAGATGTTTTTAGTTCAGTATAGGACTCACATGGCTTGAGATACTTTGGAGTATGCTCCACTGCAGTATGCCTGGCCACAGGTGAAACCTTGGTGCAGCTATGATACCAGACAAATGTGCATGTTAAAAATATTACGGTATGTATTCTGATCTTTACCTAGACTATATCATTCTGTTTCCAGTCATTTAGATGGCAGAATTTTCAAATGTTTAATGTTTTTTGTGGAAGATTAAAATAATTGACTATGTGGAGTCTGAGGGCCGAGACACAGCTTGATTCATATAAAGCTACTTTGCCCTGCCATTAAATTTTGGTGGAGATATGGTATTACATTATTACATACAGAAGAGGATGATGAGCTGGAATGCACTAATGATAAACTATGATCCAGTCAGTGACACAGTGCATGCATCAGGAAGCACTGATGCATGTTCCTGCAATGTCTGACCTGCAAACGGTGTATGTTGGCAAAAGAAAGTTTTGAGTCTTGAGGAAGGGACTATGTACTTTTTAGGTGGAAGAATCATTGGCTCTCCCTACAGCGGGGAAGTGGTAAAATTGTCCTAAGACACATAGTCCCTTGTAAGGGATATGTTATATAATATTTAAGATTATGAATTTTATTGAATAACAATATTTTTTCCTGGTTATCTTTTAAGAATATGAAATATTCTCACCCTCTCTGCATTTGGACTTCCATCCCAGTGACAGCAAAGAACGTGATAAACTTTTTTGCATTTCAGTTTGGCACCATTTGTTATAATCATGACACCTTCTTTCACAGGCTTTCCTGAGTCCTTGTAAGCATTGACTTGCTGTTGCAGTGCTGGCCCTGCAACTTTGCAAATGGCTGCAGATACACCTCCTGTATTCAGTGAGAGTGACGTCTGAGTGGTATTTACTATGATGTCAGTCTACAGACAACAAAATGAAGAAAGGCAAGACTTGAAACCTTAGCAGGATACCACTAATGTTGCCTGCTTTGAATAAAGCAAAATAAATTATACAAATTTAAAACCTTAGACAAATGTGAATTGTCAGCATCATATACAATATATGTTTCAATTTCTGACCTGAAATCTGTTTGTGGATTTCAATCCCAGTAACAGTAAAGTACATGTTAACCCTATTTGGCGTTTCAGTTTAGCATTGAATGCAGAATGATCTGTTATAAAACAACTAACCTTCTGTTTTGCAATGCTGCCTTTCACTAACTTTATCACAACTCCTTCTGAAGTTTTGAGTTCTGTAGGATTTGAAAGTGGCTCCAGGGATGTATCTCGGGATCCGTCTTTTGTCACTTTGGTTCTTCCTCTTTCCCTTGATGAATTTGTGTTTCCAACACTTCCTATTTGTTGATTATAATAAAATTGAAAATACTTCAGATAAAAAATTATATTGCTGACAGTTCTTTTCACTTAACAGACATAATAGCATAAATGTCACTCTAATCATACAGAAAAATATATGAAATTTTCAGATACAGTATTCATTATTTTTCTGATGGTATCAAACAAAGTTTAAGACAGATGAGAAAATACTGTTTTTTATCACATCCAATTTTCCACTACATTAATTGCCTTTAAAGGGAGGGGGTCGTCGGAACTCTGAGGTTGCTAGGGAACCCTATGACAAATGTAAACACTCTATCTAGGGTACTTTTGCAATTGATGAAAGTTAAAACATATTTGTTTGCAATGAATATTGTAAAATCTGAATGTTGCAGCTATGTTGAAGTGATGTATCTAGATATCATGTATGAGATACATTGTTACTACCATACCGGTATAGTAAAAAGTTCACAGGTTGCACACAGTCAACCTAGATTTTTCTGCCTCCCATTCTAAAATACCAGTTTGTATAAAACAAGAAAGTCACATACGCGCAGTTCCCACAACAGCCTCCCTTTGATGGTTGTTAAAGAATTGATAACATCACATGAAGGATGTGTACCACTGCCTGACTGAAAAATCACAATTCATAGTTGTTGGATGGCAGCTAAGGCTCACAAATGGTACTCATAAAATGCGTAAGCACAAAAATGCTCTAATCACAGTGTACCTTGAAATTACCAATGGTGCTTAGCATGACATCAAAGATTTACTGGTGTTATTTTAAGTTAGCAAAAAGTAATAAAGTTAGCTCCTTTTTCTGATTTTTGTCTCTTTGACAAACAGCATGTTTGGATTTGAGCTTTCCTTTCAGATTTTGCATCATCACAATTTTTTAAAGTCGCTTTCAGCAAAATAATTCAGAGCAGCCATTAAAAGAGTGAAAATAGTCCACTTTAAATTGCCTGCTCTAATTTTTGGACTTTGCTGTATGAGTTTCCTTCAGACTTTGAGATACAACAATTAAAGGAAAACAACTTCAGTGTGGGAGTTTAATGGAGAAGATGGGAGCATGTTTGTACACTCTGATCAGATGGTGATCACAGAAAGAGTGTTAGCAATCTGTACAAAAAGGTTAAAGTTTAAATCCATCGAGCAAATTTCAACCAGATGACATTCAGTTTCCATCAAATGCTACAGGATTAAAGAAATTGTTTTTGGCAAGTCATCCACAGAATAACGTAATCTAATATGAAAAGTGCAAAAAAGAATTACCTGAAAACTGATTGGGAATGTTGACATTCTCATTACCATAATATTTGACCAAGCTGTCTTGGAAGCATTTACACGTCATGTCAGCATTATCTACCAGATTCACTTCCATCAGACATCCTGGAGGTGTCCCACTGAAGAATTCATCCACAGCATCAATGATAGTATTAACACTAAGATCTAATGGAAAACCAAATCCCCCAGAGCTGATGGCGGGCAAAGCCACTGAACGGCATTGGTACCTTTCAGCTTCGGATAAACTGTTGCACACAGTATCATGCAGCATTTTCTCTTCATGAGATTTCTCCTCTGAATAGGACTTCCTAAAACTTCTGTTCCATGTTGGTCCAACAGCATGAATGATTCGTTTACATGGAAGGTCTCCGGACCCTGTGGACACCACTTGACCAGGAAATAACTTTCCTTCTTTAGCTCGTAAAATTTTGATAGTTTCACCAGCAATTGATTGTCCACCTTTGCATGATTGAAAGATAGAGGATATGTAGAAGTAATCTCTGAATGGATTTAAGCTCCAGAAACATTTATATCATAACAATGCATAATAACAGAGTTTTGGCAATTTCTAGGGAGTTAGATATATAAAAAACATCAGTATATCTATCTGCATAGCCTTAATGATTCAGTATAAGGTAGTATGAGCCTAAAAAGTGAAAGACCGTTTAAACTTTTGTTCAAACTTTCCTAATGAAACTTTCAACCATTATCTCACCAAATCAACAATAAAAATTGGGGGTCCCCATGCAAAGTTTGGAACTAACGAAACAAATTACGCAACATTTAGCAATATTTGAAATTCAAAATGCCTACCATCCCTGTATTAACTCTATGGGGAAAATCAAATTTTCAATTTTCGAAAAACTAAGACAGTGGAAGGTTTTCTTTCTCCAAGAGCTTTAAAATGAGCCCCAACAAGTGGTAGATCAGAAAGGAAGAAAATCGAGTCCGAATATCTGTCCCCGAGGCACGTTCTACCTTAATTCTTGATTACAATTAATGTCTCTTTCCTCATGACGACTATAACATGTGTGAAGATGTGTGAAAATAGAGGTCAATCTAATCAACCTGGTACGTACACCTACCTGCATCTATAATGGCCTTTGCAAGACCACCTGAATGATCTAGATATTGGTTGCTTCCATTCACTATGGCATCCACAGGCATTTTGGTGAGATCACCTTTACCAACCACAATACGCCTACCATCCTTTCTGGTCACATAGCATAACACAGTCAATGTAGTCGGTGGTGGCATCATTGGTACTTCTTCTTCAGCTTCTACTTCCATGGCTGTCTCCACTTCTGATGGGTCTGTGACGTCTATCCGACAATTGAATTCACTCTCAACCACTCTAAGATACATTTGTCCTTTGTCTTCCTTGAACAGGGCTGACATTCCTGGTTTGTCTATGGGGTGTGGACGTCCACTGACTTTTTCAGCAAGTTTCTTCAACTTTTCACAGGCTGCCATTACATCATCTTCTGTTCCTTTGACAATTATACCTGTACTGTTTTGGTATCTGTCTATGCTGAATGGCTGCTGTTTAGCTTGCTGTCTCACCATTTGCAACTCACTCTTTTTGAAATCAAAGAGAAATCTCACTCTGCCTGATTCCATTCGGATGACATCATCAACAACTGTGTGTAATTTGATGAAATCTGTAAGTTTGGTAGCCACTGGTGTTAAGCTGGGTTTGAAGCCTACGACTGTAACAGCATTTCTCTGATCAGACACTGAGGGCAGTATGAAGACATTTTCCTCGTCTTCAAGTCTACCAACTAATTCTTTCCATTCCTCTTTCTGTATTGCAGGCTGGAACTGTGGTTTGATATCAATAAAGTGCTCTGCAATGCTGTTCTGTAAAATCTGTACAGCTTGTTCCATGTCATCTTCAGTAGAAGAAGAACAGACGACGTCTTCTTCAGATACCATGTACGTAGCTCTGAAATTTCTTCCCTTAAAGGTTTCATATATCTTCTTGGCAACATCTCGGTCTTTTAGAAATTCCTTCACATTCCTAGAAGCTGGTCTGAATTTTCTTACAGGTAGACCGTTCAGAGTCTGATACATGTAAACTTTTGCCTCTGTGATCTCAGTTGGTAATCCCTCAAATATGACTTTCTGAGACTTCGATGCAACTTTCACTTGAAGTCCAGGAAAACGTTCATATGTAGCTTTTGAAAATCTGAACATCTGGAGCTGTTGTATCTGGAAAGGGTCTTTGATGTCCACATTTTCTGTGATTCTCTGTTTGGCTTTCTGAATTTCATCTTCAATGTCTTTGATACGCTCCTCGATCCTGTCTTTGAGTCTTGTGACATCTACTGCTCTGCCAGTGATTTGAATTGTGGATGACGTTTGGTCCATTTGCAAATCAACAGGATCTCCAGCATTACTCAAGGATCCAACTTCACTTTTGACCCGCAACCAGATACCTTCTAAAACTGTGATTGTAGCCATTTTATACCCCAGAAGATACTGACTGAAAGTAAACTTTGCATTCTTAGACCAACTTTTCACTATTTTGTGAAGATCTTTGGTGTCAGAGGTCAGTGTTGGCTTCAATAATACCTTGTCACTCTGTTCCTGATGTGGCCATTCAATATCTGTGTGAGCATCATGCAAAGTTTCTTTAAATTCTTCAGTGTATTGATTTTGTTTGGCCATGATGAACTCCATAATAAGAGGATCCACGTCGTCGGTGACAGGTTTTGGAATTCTGGGAGTTAGTTCACCACTGCTCACCATGTAACCAAGACTTGCATAGAATGGTTGAACAGTCACTTGTCTTTGGTCGATCTCATGAGTCTTATGAAGTACATTATCTACAACTAATGGGAAAAACAAACAGTTGGATTGTTTTCGAACAATTCACAGAAAGTATTGTATACTGATCAACTCAATTACCTTGAGCGATATCAACATCAGAAATCGTACATTTTCATCTTCAAAATCCTCAGAGGTTTCATTTTTTGAAAATCTCAATGACTGATATATAATTTCATTAATCTGTAGGCTTGAACAAATGACACATTGACTGCAGCTGCACACACTTCAAGATTTTATATTGATCACAAAAAATAAACCAGCAAAACTTTGCAGGGTGAATGTATCCAACCAGCATCTTACCTCTGCAGTCTTTGAAGAACACTTTAGCAGAATTCCTCTCTTCATCAAGGTCAACATCATCCACCTCTCCACCTCCACTTCTTTTCACACTTTCAAAGTACAGTGCTAGACCATCTTCAGAAACACTGGGAGGCAAATCTTCAACCAGTACACAGTCAGTGTAATAAGCTGGCTGAACAGTCACTGTGGCTTGGCTGAGCTTTTTCTTACTTATCCGATGGGTGATCTTCTCAAAATCTGAAGACAAAATCATGCAGTATAAACAGTGGGAAGCAGATAAACAAATGTCTGTCTCCTCTCGACACGTGAGACCTAAATTGCTGTGAATTCCAGCTTAGTTACATCACAATTTATTAATGAAGTCGAAGAAATTTAAAGTACACATTAAAAAGAAGATTACCCTCAATATCTTCATCGTATCTGACCATCACTGTACCAGGTTCTTCACCAAAAATCAGTTCAGGGTCTTCCTCGATACGAGTGCAACTTTCCATGTAAAGTAAAATAGTCTCTGGAGAAGTATCATCAGCTAGACCTTTCAAGATTATTGATGTTTTGTCTCTCGGCAACTCAGAGGGCTTTCTCTTCTTCTTCTCTTTCTTCACCCTGTGTATCATCCTGGCTGCATCCTCAGAAGATGTACTCTGTTGTCTGGACAACTCTGATTCCATTGATTGGCTGGTATATTGCCCACTGCTAAGTGACTGAGATGTCTCTTGATCTTCATCACAGCTGTCAATGCTTTCACATCCAAGGCATTCATGGTATGGCTGTACATCCAGTCTTAGATTATTCAAGTAATGGTTCCTCTCCAGAACTCTGTCAACAACTAAGGAAATATGAACAATTTTATGGAGATCGCAACAACACAGGTAAATTTCAAAGAAGCTATTGGACAGAGTGACTTCATTTACAGAATATTGCAGGCTATATGTTAGAGGTGATATGCTGACGAATAAAAATTCCCAAATGAAGATCTTGTGGGAGGTGCAAATACTATTTTAGTATAATACTTCTAAGTCAGTCAAGCAACTAGGGCAGCCTACTGTATGTATTGCATTTTTGTGACATTTCATTGAGGACACAAAGGCATTAAATTCTACCAGTAGGTAGCGCCTGTTTCATTTGTCAAACAAGTAATCATGAATTAATACATTCCACCTATCAAATGTCAGCTAGCAGGAAGTGATATAATTGAATCATTACTTTAACCCTTTTCCTGCCAAGTCCATATTTCACCACCAGGTCACGATGGTTAGTGAAACACAACATATTCCATATGATGTACTTTAACATAATACTGTACATTTGAAGGCTGTTGAAAACATAAATACTGTAAACTTGATTTTTTTGGACAAAAGATGCTATAACAGACCAAACCAAGTGGGTGACAATACATCATGTTTTGGCTCAATACTGCTTTTTACTGACTTGACTGAAGGGGAAGTGATACAGTCTGGCAGGTAAAGGGTTAAATAATAAATTATAAGTGATTTTAAAAGTATTTGTGTAACATTTTGAATAAGAATTCAATTTGGGTTGTTTCAAACAAACATTTCATGGATAAATGTTTAAAGGCCCATGTGAAGTGGAACTTTTGTATCTCCGTCGGGATTTTACTTTAAATTGAAATAAGTTCTTGTAAATGTACTGACTGAAGGATGTGTTTATAGGTATTGACATGTGACCCAGGCGGTGCTTTGGACTTTGTATGTCACAATCTCTGACAAGTGTAATAGGGTTATAGATAAATATGAAGCATGATGTTTTATCTGAAAAGAGGTCAAAGGTCAGCACTAAGCTTGTTATCGGTTAGATTAGTTTTGGTATGCATCTGTACATTTTCTTTGTCGTATTACTTGGCAAGTATTTATTTACCTAACTGCATACTGTTTTTTCCCGAACTTAGCATCCAGTACATGCGCAGCCCACATCAGTATGTTAAAACTTGACTTATAAGGGATAAAATATTATAGTATGTAAAATACTGAAAGACATGTATCACCAAAAATGAAAAAGTCTTACTCCATCTCTAGGAACAAATGTGCCAAACATCAAAGCGATCAAATGAATGGTTTAACCATAGCCAGATCACACACTCACATTCAATCCCCTCCACCCTACTTTAATTTTTAAAGCAGAGCCGATCATATTCCCCTACTTGTATGAGAAACCTGGAGAGAACACTGTAAGGGTAGAATGAGAATCCAGAACTACCATCTTATGATACAGATCTAAAGTGGTGCTTCCAACCGACAACTTGTGAGTTAGCTTCAGTTACTGAAAGAATTGCAATTTAGACTGATACCTCAACTCACATTTCCCAAAGGTTTCAAGTGCAAAATATGACTGAAATCTGTCTTGGTAATTTAACAACAGTCAACAAGATCTACATCACCTACCTCTGTAATCTCTAAAAGACACAACTGCCAGACACTTCTTTTTATTAAATCTGACATAGTCAACGTCACCGCCGCCACTTCTGGCCGAGTTCTCAAAGTACATTGTGACTACATCTTCAGTGACATTTGGTGGTAAATTCTGAGCAAGTATGCTGTCAGTCAGGTACACTGGCTCTGCTGATATTTTCACTTTGTTCAGTCTTCTCTTTGCAACTTTGTGGACAACACTTTCAAAATCTAGAGATCAAGAGAAGTGACGAACTATTTATTTGCACAACGACACATCAAATAACAAGTAAAATGTTCACTTAACCTGCTATTGTTTGTAACTGGATATATAGACTGCAGTAAACGTTTTAAAGGAATTGATGCAGCACAATGTAAATTAAAAACCTGAAGGTATAAATGTTTACATTAACATAAAATCAACATAAGTGAGAGTGTCCTATTCCAGACATGCAATGATTTTTTACATAAAAACTGTAAAATTTGTAATTCAGGTTTTGAATATTGCACATTACACAACTAATAGTGTAATACTATATACCTGGAATATCTTTGGAGTACTTCAAGAGCACAATGCCAGGTTTGTCACCAAAAAACATCGAAGGAGCTTCTTCAATACCAGTACGGCTCTCCATATACAGATCAATGGTCTCTCTGTTTGTATCATCAGATAATCCTTTCAGTAGGATAGCTTTTGTATCTCTTGGGAGTTTTCGTTTCTTCTTTCGTTTTGGAGCAAGAGTGACTGTCAGTTGTACATCTTGACACTTGTGAGAACGTTCCAGGACTCTGGGTACAACTGTAAATGTAAAAGCACTATCTATTATTATACACCTACTGCCGTAACCTATGGGAGTTTGACCGTCCAATAACTTTCCGTATTTTGTATAGTACGCGGAGTCCCGAATACGGGAGACGTGCGACGCGCCTGTTTGACCTTTGACCTAGCAATTATCGGATGTAAACAAACTATTTTACGG
The DNA here is from genome assembly GCA_001465055.1 of Ptychodera flava. Lineage (NCBI taxonomy): Eukaryota > Metazoa > Hemichordata > Enteropneusta > Ptychoderidae > Ptychodera > Ptychodera flava. The sequence continues at coordinate 32,678 of LD348779.1, read as the reverse complement.
TGAGTTATAGACATAATAACAACTTCCACCAAAATGTATTCGTAGTATAAGGTTTGAAACAAGCTAAACACAAAACTGAGTCTAAATGCAATTGATTTTTATTTTAAAAAACTAATAAAATTGAAAACATTCAGCGAAGTTTGC
>LD348779.1:0-31893 GCA_001465055.1 Ptychodera flava | reverse complement strand
AAGGTCATCGAGGTCACATGACATTTGGTCAAAAAATTTCTCGCCTATAGTTATCCCTATATACCAAAAATCAGACATCCAGCTCTATTGGCTTGCTCAGAATGAGAAATGTGCATAATTAATGAGGTACAGTATGTGGTGTCATAAGCAGGGCATGAGATTTGAGGCGAGCGATCGCTCCGCTCGCCTAGCGCTTGCGCAAATCAAAATCCACGCGAACGATTTTTCGCTCGCGTGGCAACTTGGACAGGACTGCGACATGTTCACAGAATGAATGCACTGCAAAAAAAATGGCGTCTGAGCACGTGTTCATCATCGGAATGACAGGCTACAGCCTGCAGACTTTCAGCTTCTTTTTTGTAAAAATTAATTAAATTGTAGCGAACATATTAACAAGAGAAACAAAGGCCATGCGTACGTGTGCCAATACCGTGTCTTCTATTTCTAAGCTTTGATATACACGGTCCCTACAGGGGATTAACCGTGGCCGTGGCTAGTAAAACTCATCAAATTGTGTTGCTTTATATGCGATGTCTGTACAGAGTACGCAACCAGGACTATATTGAACGTAAGCCTGGCATCTGTCCGGAGCGGACATAGATCATTACAGGCAATTCATTCAACACGAATTTTGCGATCCTCCCTCATTTGTTCATACTTATTTTCTTGAAAAGCGTTTAGCTGACTTCATAATTAGGAAGAACCGTATTCTCGATGAATTAGGAGCACAGAGATTTCGACAAGAATTGAATATGCAGTTTGGAGAAATATTTGAAGACGTTGATGCACGATCGCCGCTCTCATATTATGCGTACTATGAAAACCTCCTCGGAAATACGGTGCGCAGTTTCTCCGCCGAAAACAGCCGATTTTGAATCCAAAACTTGCACTGATCTTCGTTTTCGAGCACACCCACCTCGCCTAGGTACACGATGTGCTCAGCCGTGCTTATAAACTTAGCCAAAGCCTAGTTTTCTCTCTCTATGCGAGGGAAGCGTTCGTATCCGCGCGGCCATTGTTAATCTCATTCAACCCATGAGCACTCGGGCGAAAACCAGCCTTGCAAACAAAAGAGCATCGCGATATCGAACTTCAATAGTAGACGTTCTGAGAGGAGTGCAACAAGAGAAAATTGTGAAGTATGTAAAACTTCTGAAGCGATGAAAAGAAAAAAATATTCTGTCAACAGAAAATGATCATCGTAGATTGTACATAGCTAAGAGGTGGTTATAAATAATGTTAATTACAGAGTGCCATATCGATAGTGTTACCAGTATATCATAGCACAGCAAGTTGTCTGTATTTTGTGACTTGTCCAGTGATCAGGACTGTATTGCCGATACTGGTTCTTACTATAATAATACTTACATTAAGTTCCTATAACAAACAAATATAACAAAAACAAAAAATAAGCAAAAAAAGTAAAAATAGATATTCTCAATTAGAATGCACAAGACACAATTAACGATTTCATAATTCTTTTTATTTGCTTCACTCTCCCTATGCATTTCAGGGGAGTAGTTTTATCACTCTCGTAACACTCCCGCAGATAATTTTAGGAGAGTGATTTTCAGCTCACCAGCACTTTTTAAATCTCATGCCCTGCATAAGGTGTCAAATCATACCAAATATGAAGGGTGTAGCACTTGTGGTTACTAAGTTATGGACAAATATGTATATTTGAGGTCAAAGGTCACCGAGGTCGCGTGACATTTTGTCAAAAAAATTGTATTGCTGAGTTATCCCTACATACCAAAAATCAGACCTCTAGCTCTATTGGCTAGCTAAAAATTAGATATGCACATAATTAATGAGGTACAATATGTGGCGTCATAAGCTGTCCCATCATACCATACATGAAGGGTGTAGCACTTGTGGTTACTGAGTTATGGACAAATATGTATATTTGAGGTCAAAGGTCACCGAGGTCATGTGACATTTTGTCAAAAAAAATTGTATTGCTAAGTTATCCCTATATACCAAAAATCAGACCTCTAGCTCTATTGGCTCGCTCAAAATTAGATATGCACATAATTAATGAGGTACAATATGTGGCGTCATAAGGTGTCCCATCATACCATATATGAAGGGTGGTAGCACTTGTGGTTACTGAGTTATGGACAAATGTGTATATTTGAGGTCAAAGGTCATCGAGGTCACATGACATTTTGTCAATATCCGAGATATCTGCGTGAACGGATGGACTCACCGATGGACGAACAGACGGACATGACCCAATCTATAAGCCCACTGGACTTCATCCGTGGGGACTAAAAATTGTGTCACTGCATCCTTTATGCAATATGAATACGATGAGAAACTAAATTTTTATTCTTCGTGGCCTTATACATGGGAGTCTATGGAGATCTGCCTTATACATGGGAGTCTATGGACGTGTAAACTAAAAATATGCAAATTTCACCACGACTTGCCCAAATTTGGGAAAGGTCACTCCTATGCACTTCCATACCAAGTTTCAAATCAATCGGACTTGTGGTTTCAGAGAAGAAGATTTTTTGACCAAAAATGGGAGAAAATTACAAAAAAATTCATGAAAAATAGCAAGTCCAAGATACTGACCCAAGATGTGCACAATCATTTCCGGTCAGCCCAAAGTACTTACATTGTAATTTTTCATGTAATCTGCTCAGTGGTTATTGAGATTTTTCGATTTTGACTGTTTTTACATTTTTTCACTTAATTTGCATATTTTTGGCAATGACAACTTCATTTGAACAAAATCTCATCTACAGCCCATCATCCATGTACACACCAAATATCAAGATGGAATGTGCAGCGGTTTTGGAGTTTTTGATGTTGACGGACAGACATACAGACATACAGACACACAGACATACAGACATACATACATACAGACAGTTCCCTAGCCTATAAGAATAGCTTCCATTGCCATATATACATATGGCTATGGGAGCTAATAACACATGACAGTGAGGGCAATATCAAACTTTGTGATCTGCCCATGGCATGGTGATCATGACCAAAATATTGATGATGCCTGAGCCACTGGTGAGGTTATCATCAATATTTTGGTCAGGATCATCAGTCCGAGGGCATGCCACAAATCGTGATACTGCCAATGTGAATTCATATGTTATTTATTTTATTACACTGAACATTTGAAATCACCACAAAATCCAGTATATGTACTCTGCGCATCGAACGACAGGTTGAAATGACATGCAAATTTTCAAATGACACATTTTATATATCTCGTGCAAGAGTTCTTGGCACAGTGCCTGTACACTACAATGCATGTGCACACTTCGAACTTGAGTTAAAATGCCAGCACATAGTGGGCAAGACTCGAGGGCAATAGCAAATTGAATCATGTTATATTACTTTTTTGGAATGTCAGCCTTTTAACCAATCATAAGATCATTTCTATAGGTGAGGTTTAATAATCATTTATCCATTCACTACCAATATGTTGTAAAATTGCTGTGCCAAAGATACTCTGAACGTACAGGATCTTGCCAGAATTTCACATCACTCAAAGTACACAGTGATTCAATGGCTCTGGGAAATTTCGGGCAATAAAGGTAGTCAAGGCGTTAGAGCTAAAGGATTGCAAGTTGTTATTCTGTAACTGTCATTGCTAGTTGAGACAGTTCACGGTATCACAATGCTGGCAGAAACAGTTGAACTATGATAAACAAACGTGACTGTATTGATTGTCATTTCATAAAACAATTCAAATGAAAAAGCAAATCCCAACAAGCCTTAAAAGTTTTGAATACCTTCAGCAGATTCAAATGTGATTTGCAGCTTCTTCCCTTTATCCAACTCTTCAATGTTTGTCACAGGACCTCCTCCAGATCTTTTACTTTCAAAGTAAAGCTGAAGAATTTCCAGATTATTTTTTGTTTTATCTAATCCAGTTACTTCAATTGTGTCATTCACAGTTTTTTCATCTTCATCATCATCTTCATCATCACTTGGAGTATCTGCATTATATAAAAAAAATAGTTTGCAAAGTTTACATTTAGTAGCATTTTGAGATCTTTATTTGAAGAGGTTGGTATAATGGTCGACTCCAGTGGATACAAATTAACTTGTCATCTTTAAAAGGCATGGAACAGGCGTCAGATTGTCTTTCCAGGAAATTTGCTTACTAGATTACAATTTCAATGGAAAACAAAAGGCTACAACACCTTCATAATCCTCTTACAGACTAGAACAAACTTGTCCCTGAGATCAAGTTCCCTACCTTTAAGGTACATGTACCCTATTGTAAATACAATGAACAAAAGACACTAGGTATTATGGCGGCAGTCTCAAAAACCAACATGGAACCACTGGTTTTACAGACAACTGTTCCCATATACTATTACCAGAACCTACTTTGCATGGTTCAACTCTATATCAGCTTCTTTTAGTTATATTTCTTGTACAAAACTTTTATAATATGAACTGACAGGCATGTTATAAATGTGATCATTTCTTGGTATTTGACTTTAAGAAAAGTAATCATGAGGCACACAAGCGTAATTCAGTATTTGAATTCAGCTGCAGGATCAGCATGCATTTATCATTTTAGCTTATCAAAAATAAAGGAACTGAATGTGTTGGAAATTGATGAAGAAATATGGACACTGAAATGATAGAGTACATCACTGACTACAGGTACAAATCAATATAATCAAACCTTATGTCTATTCTTAGCAATATTTGCATGGCTTTTGTTCAGAGGATTAATTACATTATGTTTATTCTTTCAATTCCGTCAAGAAATCTTGAAATCAAGTCAGTTACAACCTAGATACGACAGAGCCGAAGTGTTAAACCCATCACTTCACAAGAACCTGACTTAAATAAGGCTTACTGGTAGGGCCTTTAAATGCTACTGTTCAAGGTCATGGAGACAAATCATATGAAACCTATCAGAAACTTCACTGTTGGATTGGCACCTTCCACTTGAATGGCAACCAAAAGTTTACATTTAGAAAAACTACTGTATTGTCATGTCTAAATTTTATGATTTGCAAAGAGAAGCTTGTCAAAACTACTGGTGTGTGTTTATAGAGACCTAAAAAGCGTCAAGTTCACAGATACATAGAAGATACCTGAATTGGTCTCACATGTCAAGAAATTTTAGGGAGATTAATTGGCTGGTGCCTGTTATGCAATCAATATTTTGTCATTTTTTTCAGATTCTTTCAAAGCATAACAAATACAGCAAACTGAACGTTTTTACTGTGGTTGACAATATCATGTCATTTCCTGTTATCGTTTCAGTATTTAGTAAGGTAAACTCATTACTATATATGTTATGATCTGGTGAATCATACAATGTTTTTACATTTTATTATTATTCCCCTTTTTTCTATTTTTTTTTATTTCCATATCAAACAAAGCAACAAAAGAAAAACAAAAGTGTGCACACGAATCTAGTGAAGCTTACTTAATTTACAAGAAGTGAGAATCTTTAAATATCAATCAATGGATTTAAGCTCTCCCATTTTCTGTAGTGAAAATTGAGTTTGTTTTTCTTTTCAGCAATATAGAACTCTATCTGCCGGTTTTGTTTTACATAGAACTTTATACCGGCATAGAAAGGTTGTTTATTCTGAACCTTACATATGTAGATATACCGTTTAAAAAGCAAAATCAAATGATTCAGTGGCTGTTTACAATTTTCTAACAAGCCAAGAATAATATGTAGATATACCGTTTAAAAAGCAAAATCAAATGATTCAGTGGCTGTTTACAATTTTCTAACAAGCCAAGAATAATATTTTTCTCGTTGCAAGGTACGTCTTTCAATGCCTCGCAGTAAGTTTGCAGACTTGTCCAAATATCCAGAGCCTTCACAAGGTAAACAAATAGATGAGAAATTGTCTCTTCGAGCTCGCCACATAAAGTACAATTTTGGGAATCTACTATTTTCCACTTGAAGAGTTTGTCATTTGTGGCCAAATAGTTGTGGAGGATTTTAAACTGAAAAGTGCGCAAGTCAGAAGAAAGTGAACGTCTGAAGGCCAATGAGTAGACCAATTTGCAATCTTCCTCTGTTAAATTATATTTAGCCACAATTTTAGGTTTGGAAGGTGACTGAGATATTTTATTGACAAGCCTGCAGTACAAATTTTTAGACGTTAAAGAATCTAGAGACACACAAGTGTTATACCTTGTCCCTCTCTATCTTCTCAAAATCCCCATTATTTAACATTGAACGCCAAGATAAAAGGATAGCGCTGATTCCATAATCTAGAAGATTTGTAAACTCGTTAAACTTTTGTTTTTTCCAGTAGTCCCAAGTGTGGAAATTTCCTTGGTTATCTAATAAATCTATAACTCTATGTACTCCTTTGTCAACAAGTGCTTTACAGTATATGAGTTTTTGACCAATAAGAATGTGCCGGTTGTTCCAAATAACCTGGTCGGCAATGTGTTCAGGAGACGGCTCAAAATTGGTGAGATTTGACCATTGTAAAAAAATATCCTTGTAAAAAGGATGTATCTCAAGAGTATTGATACAACGTGCATCAAAATTACAGTACATTAGGTAATTTCCTCCTATTTCACTCATAAAATGTGACAATATCTCCTTCCAACCGGAAGTTTGAGTAGAGCAAAATCTTTTGATCCATTTGAATTTCTGGGCCAAAATAAATGACTCAATGTGGGTCATATTATTATTATCATTGTCATTATTATTATTAAGCTTGTTATCGAGATTATTATTTCATGGATATCATAGGTTATTATGAAATTTGAATCTGCTTATCACATGAAAACCAGGTCAATGAATTCTGCTCTCCTTTTACCTAACAGATGGGTTAGCATCAAAACAGTAGCGTCAAGGATAGCAAATTTAGATTACAGCAAGCATTTCAAGGAGCAATTTTCCTCTTGTTATATCCAATCTGTGAGTACTCGACTTTTTAATTGTAAAGATGTATTGAATTTGAATTATGCATTCACTCTAACAAACAAAGGAAATGCCACCTGCAATTGCACTCAGACAAAGAATACTATGCAGATATGTAATAACAGGCATTACCATTGTTGGCTACATCATTAGAATGATGTATGATGAGCAGAATGTAGTTTACACATCATCATGGTAACACAATGTGTAATACCGGTATAATGGTATATGCATAGTGGTAGATACCTGAATCTGTCGAACGATTTAATGTCACTTGTCAGGGCTTCACCTGGTTATTGTGCATTTATGGCAATAAACTTACCAAGGTGATGTTCTGAAACAGGCTCTGGTGGCTCAACAGGTGGAGCTTGCATCTTACTCTGATTCTGATCCACTGGCTGAGGGGGTACATTGATCCGAGTCTGATTTTGGAACACTGGTTGTGGTAGTTCTCCAATCTGGGTCTGATTCTGGCTTGTTGGTTTTGGTGGTTCTTGAATCTTGGTCTCATTTCGACTGATTGAATCAGGAGGTTCCTTGATCAGTGTCTGATCCTGGCTCTGTGGATGAGGTGCCCGTTGAATCTGGGTCTGATTCTGGCTCATTGTATGTAAAGATGTTTGTATCTGGCTCAGATTTTGGTTCTGATTCTGACTTACTGAGCTTGGAGCCTGGAATGCTGACCCTCCTGAAAATTCTATTGTTTTATTAGCAGCTTGCATAAGCAGTTGCTGCTGTTCAACGCTTAAACTCTGCATGAATATTTGCATGAAATCAGCTGCTGGTGCGCCATGCTGGAAGTAGTGTGGTGGAATCAGAAGAGGTTGCTGTGGAACCTGTTGCATCATTGGCTGCAGTTGTCCAGGAAACTGTTGATGGTGTACAGGCTGGCTTTGCATAGTTCCACGATCCTGATGCATAACGGAGTTTGATGTACTAGCTATTTGCAGATTTGCAACCTGTTGTAACTGCTCAGCACCTTTACTGCTCTGATCTTTATTTTGTTCATTGAAGTAGTTTGGCACTTCTGTTCTGTCACATGTTTCCTTGGAAGGACCAATCATTTCTATTTTACCAGGATCTGATGTTTGCTTTGAATCACCAATCATTCCCGGTTTTCCAGAACACTGTTGCTCTGAAGGACCAGAATGTTCTGGTAGGGTTTGCCTCACAGCACCACCTGGTAAACGCATCCCCATTTCCATCTTCCTCCTAAATCCAGGTGGTCCTTTGTCTCCCTTAGAAACTGTTTCTCCTGTCATTTGTTGGTTGCTGTGACTTATTAGTGCCTGTGAATTCTGCTGATCAGATTGATTCCAAAGATGCCGAAGACCAAGGAGATCTCCTTCACTTTGTGGTACAGATTGAGGAAATAAAGCATAGGTATTCATGTCTACCATCATGTGAGGTGCATTCAATGGTTGAGTTGCTGATTGAGATGTCATCATCTGAGCCAATCCCATGAAAGTCACAGGTTGATTTGCTGATTGAGATGTCATCACATGATCAGATGCCACAGCATTCATTGGTTGATTTGCTGATTGACCCATGGTCGTGTAAGACGAGACATTTATTGGTGAATTCTGTTGCAGAGATGCCATTGTTGGAGCATATCTCAGGTCACCCAGTGGTTGAGTTGGGGCACCTATTACTGGTTGCATTGTACTGTCGGTCAAGCCAGCTTGATCATTTCCTGTTGATATATTTTGGGTTTCTGTTTCATTCACTTCTCCAATTCTATTTTTGCCATGTTTCTCCTGAAATAAAAAAATACACAAGGTCAGCTTTATTGTCCTTCTCCAAATAGATTACATTCAAGTTTACAATTGAAAGGTTGAATTTAAATAATAAAGTATGCCTAATATTTTGAACATATAGTATTTCCTATATATATTTCCTATTTAATTTGTTAGGGTCTGGTCAATGCATGCCAGTCAATTATCTGCATGAGGGTGAATCTTTTTGAAACATTATCATTACGTGAACTTTGTTGGTGGTCTGAACTTAAATGTACACATTTTTTGAGATGTCATCAGCAGAAGAAAAGCAATCAAAATTTGCAGTGGTTAAAAGAGGATTACTATGAGTTATTTATATATATAGTATGGTAAATTAACAAATGTTGGTGCTCTGCAGCCTTGCCAAAGTATCATGATATCATGGCCTCAATGGGACAGTAGTTAATCATTGTCAACACATTTAAAGGTCAGTTAAATGTTCCAAAGCATTACCATACCAATTTGAATTGTTTTTAAGCAAAGAAATGCATGAAGAATAAATCATTCCCGTGTTCAATCTTTTTTTAGCTCTGAAAACTGCTGTCTTCCTTTTAAACAGATATGCTACAGGTTATTACCATCAATTTTCATAATGTTTGAATATGATCCAAGGCACTGACCCACATCCAATGTGTGGTGTTATCATATTGTTTAAATTACATAGTACATATTATATTGTTTAAATTACATAGTACATATTACATGACTAAAATGTTCAAAATTAGTCATTTGAAATCACCATAAATAGTGTAATGAACAAGTGTTCATTAATCTGTGGCTTTCGTATACGTAATCACAGTAGTTTTCAAAAATATCATTGTCAATATGGTTGCATGGTATTGCAGGATGGGAATTTAGTCTTTGGTAAAATAAAAGAGGCCATATGTTTTTCTTTCATTTTGAACTACTTCCTGGAAGAGTACAGTGATAGACTACAGAAAAGCACAAACTGGCAATGATTGTCACGGCAAAATGGAACTCTGACTGCAAGTGACTTTCATGTGTTCAAGTCTAAGAACAGCCACACTACGTGAAATAAGATAGAGACGTAACCATCCACATACTGTATAAATACCAGCAAATACAAATAAGGTGCCATCGCATCAAAAGAAGCTTACATGTATCACTGAGAGATTGGAAAGGTACAAAATTCTGATAAAGAAAAAATGCTGAAGTATATAATGTATTCAGAACACAATTTTTCAAATTTTTCCATTTCATCTGTTCAACATTTTGAATATATTTGCGCACAATGAATCTTTGGTGATCAACACTGTGCCACAAATACATGTTTCACTTCAAAAGATGTATAAATGACTGAATAAGTCACTCCAAGGATAAACTTGTCTCAGTTTGCCAATGCATACAATCATTTATGTAGCAAATTACAGTGACTAGCTGGTAATAGTACAGGTTCTTTCACTTTCACTTTAAATTCTATGAATTTATATTACCTCAGTTAGTTATATAAAAAGGCTGCTAAAACATATCAAAATCTTTCACTCTGCCATAAACACTGATTTCTCTCAGAAAGTATTTTGCTGTGTTTTGACAGTATTTTCATCATCTTGTATTAAGAAGTTATTTTTCAACATTTGGAAAAATGCAAAAACTGAGGCCAAATCATACATAGAAATGTCAGTGTTTCCACTTTCCATCAAATGCCATCTATTATCTTGTTCACATTGGCAACCCAACTGAAATTTGGGCCAACGCAAAATAATTGTCCTTTTGGGATTAAATTTGGTCCGTGTCCACACTTACCGGTACCAGAATTAGGGCCGACGTAACTTTACCTTCCTTTGTGACCTCTGACCTGTCAAAGTTCAAAATGGCGCATTTGAATAATGGCACACTGTTTCTACTGTTCATGATTTTCCTGCGTTTTTACGCACAAGAAGGGCAAATATGACTACCACTCACCCTTTTAATCATCGGAGAGATCTTCACTATTTATTGGATGAGCATATAGTATATATAAGACCGCGGTGGAGAAATAACCAGTGCGCGGCATTTTTGACATGCCTCTCTAGTCTATTACGTGCACTGTGGAATCGAATGACATGGTCTCATTTGCGGAACAAAGGTTGGTGGGAAGTTCTGCGTACATGGGATGATATTAAAATGTAAAGACTGGATTGAAAACTTTCGATAGGTGTAAACTTTAGTTTCAAATGTCGTTTGTTTTGTGCGAATAGGGTGACTAGTTCAACTTCGATCCATGGCGGAGGCCTGCTCAACTGGGACCAGGGCCGACGCAACGTGTCCACACTGGCGATTTGCGTCGGACCAAATTTTGCGTCAGCCCTGAGTCGGCCCTGAACCCCCCCTTCTCACCAGGACCAAACTGTGTCGGCCCAGGGCCGACTCAGCCTGTCCACATTGGTTTTTTACGTCGGCCCCGGCCCAGGTCCGGACCTAGGCCGACGCAAAGTCGTCAATCTGAACAGGCCATAAATCTGACTATGACTGAAAGCCTGTACTTATTACCATTAGTTTAGAGTTTATAGATTAGGGACATACAACAAATGTTGATTGGAAATCAATTACACATGGATTAGGAAATGAGCGAATTCCATAAGGAAAGAAACTTTTGTGGTTCGTTTTTTATCTTAATGAAGAATTCTTGATTAAAGGAATTTAATATTATGTTGGGAAGTTGAACAAAACTTTTATCTAACCTCATTTGCACGATAGGGATTGTTTTTGTCACAGTGCTTGGCTTCCAAAATGCCTGCCTCTAATTTTTGTGGACAAGGGTGCACAGTAAGCTTGACTCTTGGTCCATTTTCTTTAAATTTAATCTTGTGGGCTTTTTGATCTGCTGAAAGAGCACTGGCTACTGCATCTGTTAAAAAAAAGATAACAAAACAAGATTACAATATATTGTCAAAAATCTAAAAGACTGAGACTATCAAGGGTTCAAGCAACATACAGTAGTATTTTACTTTTAAATGGTTCTACAGAGAAACCGGATAAAACATAGACAGTGATACCTTTTTTGATATTATATATATATATATATATATAAATTTATATATATATATATATATATATATGTATATATATATATATATATATATATATATATATATATATATATATATTGTTACAAACACATGGTGAGATGCATGAAAGTTATGCAACAGATTTACATTGCACTTGAAGTAATTTGTGTTATTATTTATAATGCTCTGCTTTTAGCATCAAGCATTGTAATTTCCCATGAAGACATTTATACGTTTTGATGTATATGTATATATATATATACATAGTTTTGGAGAGAAATGTGTATTCCAATGAGGAATGGTTCAACATCAATAGGACTAGTTAGTGAACAATGAATTATTAGTTAGGAAGGTATGACAATCATTAAAAAGAAAGGCGACTATTTCAGGATTTATTAGGACCTCTCTGTAGTTTCGGTTCTGTACCCAATAACTTACGAGGGTTGGGGTACCATACTGAAATTATTATGGAGAGGTTATTATATTAGTATACTAGACTTCTGAGGGTTTTACCTCAATGTTTGACAGGGTATATTTGGGAGCCGTCATTATTTACGGCCTGGGGGGTGGAGGAATTTCATCGGAAACTCCAAAATTTCAAGTAACACCTCCCCCCTTCCCCCTCTGCCAACCACAATGAATTTGAGTGACCGCCCCTCTATAACTCAGAAATTTTGACTGAACCCCCCCCCTAGAAAAGTTAAATACCAATACATGTATTTGTAAAATTTACAAAAATACAGCAAAAAGTGACTACAAAATACAGATTTAAAGGCTCACATGCTATAACCGTATACAACCATATCTATTAATTTGGACGTGTATCATGACAGGTTTTTCACTAGGATATCTGACTGAGCAGAATTTGAAAGTACAGGGGGGGGGGGAGAACATGTGGGATGCTGGGGAAAGCGTCAGCAGAGCTGTCCTAATCTTGCATGGAAATTTTGAGAAATTGATGTGTGCAATGCTGCAGTCTGGTGCAATCTGAGAGGTGTTTTCAATGTGTCTTTTACTTGTAAAACTGTTAAAACACCCCAAGGGGGGAGAGCACATGAGGGGGGTGCACACCCATCTCACATCGAAAATTTTGAGAAATTGATGTGTGCAATGGTGCAATCTGAGGTGTTTCAATTCATTTCGTAAAAAAATTGAGTACCCCTTCTTCCTCTCTACATTTTGAGTAACCCCTTGAGGTTTTCAATATTTTGAGTCACGCAATGAGTGACACCCCCACCCCCCACTCCCGGCCGGCCGAAAATAATGGCGGCTCCCTCGGGGCCCATTTTGACAATTCGATACATTGCATTCTTCTGATGGTAAAGTTGGCTCACTTCGCCACTTACAATAAAACGTCGGATATCATGTTCCTCGATTGAAGAGTGCAGTTTATTTGCATCAAAGTAGAAGAGCAACCGAAACTCGCAGCCATTACCTTTTCTTGATTTAAACACAACGACGAAGAAACGAGATGTATGAATTTTGCCATCTGGAGTCCAGAGGGGTTCTTCAACAGCTTCAACAAATTCGATTTCGTCTCCTCCTGATATGGGCTTCTTCTGAAAATGAGCAGTTAACTTTTGTCGCGCGGTTTCAGGGTGTATGTCTTGAGGAACGCCTTGTACTATCACCGAGTACTCCGCCATAGACTCAGAGGCCATCGCGGCCTATCCGTCGCGAAGATCTTATGATTGCTGTGGATAGGTGTATTTCCAACAACTGAGTTGCGACCAATTTCCGGGAAAACCCTGCGTTTCGTGCCCTACAATTGGTTGACTATACTATGACATCAGCACTTCTATCCAATGAACTGCCATCTTCTACAAACCAGGGGGATTCCCCTCAGTCTGGTTCCCTGCCCCATTTCTACCGCTGGCTGCGCTGCTCACGAAAATAGGATCAGGTATGGGCTGTCGACTGTCGTGTCATGGGTCAATACAGACGATAGCTGCAGTACAGTAGCTCGAGGTTTTGCCTGGGTTTTTGGGTCGGACGGCAAAACCGTCTGACACAAATACCCAGGCAAAACCTCGAGCTACTGTACTGCAGCTATACAGACGAGTGCAGTGATTGCATTGAATTTATTTCGAACTTGCATACCCCTCTCCTCTGCCAGGAGGAGTTAACATACATGTGTGTCCACCACTCTCTCTAAATAGTCATTAGAAAGGGTGAGTCTTCGGAGAGTGTACAATACAGGTCGACACACATGGCAAAGGGGGGAGGGGTATTTTTTTTTTCATATGGGATTGTATTAAAAACTTTTCAATTAAAGCATTTAATTTGTCCCACTCGTAAAAACCAAACGAATAAACACCATTCTTTATTGACAAAGATGGACAGAATACAACTTTTTATTGTTTTTTTATTGCATTCGGAAATAATCATACATAACAAATAAACACGCATAAGCAAACAAGGAGCAGGAGTTCCCTGTGGTTCGAACAGAGTGTGCCACTTGTTATGGCTTTCATTTTACACTGTTTTATTTATTTATTTATTTATTTATTTATTTATTTATTTATTTATTATTTCAAACAAACATAAATCTTCATGATTTAGCCACAGCCATGTATTTATTTACTCTTCTTAACTATTTGATAGCTAAAAAATATCAGAGCATGAGCATTCATTCACATAAATATTTCAGAGAATTACCTGATAGTGAATTTTCGCCTAGATTTGGCATACATCAGTCAAATGTCGTTACCAAAGTAGTTAAAGATTTGAACATATGAAGGCATCTTCGATCGGCCGGAGTTACTTTTTGAGAGTGTATGTTTCATTTTTTGGGTTTTGATTCCTGGAGTTCCCTCGATTGCATTTGCAGATGCCAGTTGTCGCGAAACCCTAATAATGTGAATGCTGAGGCAAGGAAAAAATGTTTCTGGTCCTTGACTTTCAGCAAAAGTTATACAACGACGAGATTTTCTTTGTTTTTCTTTCTTTTTTTATTCCTAATAATGCTGGTCTGTCACGATTGATGCAACAATTATTGTCTTTTAGTTTTATCACTGGCTGCATAATAGGCCTACTTCGATCCGTTTTCTTGTTAGCATTTTTGGACATGCAAAACTGGGATATTAAGGATAGCTGTGCTGATGAGTATGTAACCAAAAAAGACAATGACGCGCAGGTTCTAGAATGACGCCCGCGATGACCAGAAACTAAGTCTCTTTTTTTTGCCTAATACATGTTTGACTTCCAAGTAAACGTTGCAATGGAATTCCCCTTATGTGTGAGCATGCGCAGAAACAAAACGAAAGCAGGAGAGTGTGCATGTTGTCATGTTCTTTTCAGTCGAAATAGTGAAAGTCTGCTCATGTCCATTCCATTGCAGTGTTGTCAACTGTCCACCAGTGACGAGAAGAAATAACTTGAAACTACGTGAACGGAGGAAAGTTTGTGAGTAGGGAAGTTCAATAGAAGGTATGATCTAGCCCTGCGTTAGCCCTGCGTACGATGCTGTGTGTTCCGCTACAGCTAATAGCCCCGCGTACGATGCTGTGTGTTCCGCTACAGCTAATAGCCCCGCTCACCACAGCCCTGCAAAGACCCGTACGTAGGGTCGGTGACTTGAAATCCATTTTTGGACTTGACGTAAAAAGCTAAATTACTGCCGAAATTCAGCGTTCTTGGGCCCAAGTCGTATCCCTGCCTACCTCAGCTACTCGATCGCTTCCAAAAATGCCAGTCTTTTATCCACTTCTCGTAAATAACCGTCGATGTCGGCAACTCTCTCGCTAGCCCTGCGTACGTACGCAGTGTACGTGTACGCAGTGCATTCCCTGTGTGCGTTCCTAACACACAGCGTACACCGCGTACGTACGCAGGGCTAGCGAGAGAGTTGCCGACATCGACGGTTATTTACGAGAAGTTAATAAAAGACTGGCATTTTTGGAAGCGATCGAGTAGCTGAGGTAGGCAGGGATACGACTTGGGCCCAAGAACGCTGAATTTCGGCAGTAATTTAGCTTTTTACGTCAAGTCCAAAAATGGATTTGAAGTCACCAACTCTACGTACGGGTCTTTGCAGGGCTGTGGTGAGCGCTAGCAGGGCTATTAGCTGTAGCGGAACACACAGCATCGTACGCAGGGCTAGCCCTGCGTACGATGCTGTGTGTTCCGCTTCAGCTAATCGCCCCGGTGATGGTGAGCGGGGCTATTAGCTGTAGCGGAACACACAGCATCGTACGCAGGGCTAGGTATGATCCAACGTAGCTCTGCATGGCAGGGCGTACGGCCTCCCACGGTCGGAGGCCGTATAACGCCGGTAACACACAGCCCTGCCATGCAGAGCTAGGTCCATAGCTGTGGTGTTTGCAGAAGGGATTCCTGCCTTTTACGGGCTGGTTTTGACTTTTACGATTTTAACCCCGCCACCATAATACATTTATTGTAGCCCAGGTGCGATGGTGGGCTGGGCCGTGCGGCCCAGCCCACCATCGCACCAGGGCTACAGTTATTGCAGCTAGGTAGCTAAATCAGCCAAAGCCCATGGATGTAATACATAGCTGTTCTGACTTGCAAACTATTCTGAATTTCCACAGCTCATTATAAGCCGCTAAAAGTAATAGCCACAGTCTGGGCCACGGTCCCTCTGGGGATTGACTAATTTTAGCTAGCTATATTAGCTGGCTACCAGCTAACCAATGACCTTTGAGCTGGCCTGGCTGTATTTAAGCCATAGCTGTTAGCTGCAACTAGCCATTTTCAGCTAGTTATTACATGTAAATTTGCCACCAGCCTACCTGTGATAACTATTGATAAGGGGGCCTGGGTAGTTACAATCTAACTATATTCAAGCTAGTAGTTGTTTTAGCCATTTTTAGCTAGCTATTACAAACTAGCTACCATCTACATGTATTACCTGAGCACAGTCATTTGAGTAGGTCTGACCCACAGGCACGTTGGGTTATCCTTATGGCAGACGTGAGTGAGACTATTCTATTTAGGCGACGGGGGTGAGTAGGGTCAAAGAATCAAGATAGTACTGGGAAAACGTGTCATTTTCCTCACGATGCTGTCAAGGAAATTCCAGTTTCCCATTGTTTTAACATCTAAAAGTAATTTTGCCAAGTTAAATGACCAAATATACTCTCCTAACCTTTCTGTATTTGAGTTACACTAGGGTAGGGGCTTATACACGGATGTAATGCATTTTCTAAAATCCTCTGAAATCAGTAGGGGGGCTTATACACGAGCAGGGGCTTATACTCGGACGAGTACGGTATAAGACAAGATATGAGGTTATTCAAAAGTAAATAATGCAAGATTCTTCAAAGAATTTCAACGAGAGAGAATTCAGTTTTTACCCAACGGTAGAATGACAAAATAGCTGATCACTAGCATAAAGAGTGGTAGCATCTAAAAACAGCAAATAGCTTGAATGGCTGAGTAGCCAAGATGTTCACTGCCACTTAAAAAAATAGCTCAATAGCTGCTAAAATATCTCTGTAGCGGCTAATAAACAATCTTAATAGCTGCTCATCTCAAAGTTAGCTATTTTGACAATCCTGCAATGACACCTTAGTTGAATCTCACAAATTCAATAGACAATGGTGATTAGTGGGATTACACAGATTGTCATCTAATGCAGTTGACACTATAATAGATTGCAGGATAATCTTGACAAAGACTATTGAAATGTAGTCTACTCAATGCAAAGTCACAACATCTAAATCATATACATGTATCTTGTCTTGCCAAGCAGGGCTCAGGTACAATGAGTGTTCTATGTGTTATACACATGTTTTACACAGAAATTTAATGTTTAATGAACATTCCAAGTGCCAGTGGGGTGGTAGAGAGCACATGAAAGTTAAGTCACACCTTTTCCAACCAGCCAAGAATCAACTAGCCCAATTTCAACTCACCAGAAACCAACTCGTCCGATACAAAATCGCCTGTTGTTTGAGATGTAGTAGTAATAATATAGCTTAAATTGTGTTATAGATTCCACCTTGTGTCATAAAGTTTTGCAGAGTTGACAGGCCCCTGTCAAAAATTGGCTGTTTACACGCAGTACGCTTTTTGCCTAAACTCATCACAGCGATACAAACTGCTGTTCTTCCACTTATATGTAGAACACATTTTTCTCCCATGTAAAAATTATTCTAGTTCAAATAAATCATATATTAATTTGTACACAGTACCGAAAGCCTTCATACGCGGTACCGTATCATCCTAGCAATGGCA
Organism: Ptychodera flava; assembly: GCA_001465055.1. Taxonomy (NCBI): domain Eukaryota; kingdom Metazoa; phylum Hemichordata; class Enteropneusta; family Ptychoderidae; genus Ptychodera; species Ptychodera flava. The sequence continues at coordinate 14,014 of LD348779.1, read as the reverse complement.
TTGATTAGCTATATTCTGCGATTGTCATTGTCGATTTCAAGTACCATGCGTCATGAATATCGCATCTGACAGACCACATATGCACATGGCGACTGTGGTCGGATGTTATTTGTAGTCGATGATTTGGCAGAACGAGGTAGTCATAAAAATCAGAAATTGGTTTCGGGCAAGTTGGTATTGGGCGAGTTGGTTCAAGGCGGGTAGGAAAAGGTACAAGTTAACTGGTACCTGTGGGGAGCCTCCCTCAACCTAGGCCAAACAAAATAAATAAATTTTGTGTTCTGTGAATTTTCTCTTCGTACTCCCAAAGTATAGTTAACTGTTCATCATTCACTTGGAAACACTGCCTGTATTTGTAATGTGTGCATCAAATTGTTAACAATTTGGGTAAAGTGATCCATATTAAAGTGGCTCTACATGTGTGTATGAGGAAATAATTTGAATACTGGTCATTTCTGAATGCTCAATCTTTCATCCCATATTGCCCTGTACAGCTAGACAATGACAGACTTTGATTCAAACTATTGGTGGTGAATGGGTTAAAGGAATAGACTATGAAACCAGATACAGAACAAAAATACCAAAAAAATGTCAAAAGTTTCTATTACTCATCCCTTTGAAATAAACACTTCGTCAGCAACTGCATTCTTGTTTCATTACAAAGTGAATGAATTCATTGTAAACAATGTTTGGGTGATGAGAATTTACTCAGCATTCACTGTCATAAAATTATCAGGTACTATACGTAAAATAGGATATCCCTGACACAGTCCATAAGTTTAAAAAAAATCATGTCTTGCTTACAATATTAAGTCTGCAGTCAGAACAAAAATGCGTAATATAAGAATATAAGTCATCATAAAACCTGCTTAAATGTGATTAATTTTGATCAGTCTGTATTTGTAATGGCAAGACCCAATTTAGTCCACTGAGCTGAAAATGAAATACCAGTGAATAAAGTTGGCCATCAATAGATTTGTCACATTTTTTCATGCAAAGTTTTCTTTCTTTTAATTGCAGTTTATGATAGAAACACAAGCTGGGGTTTCTTGATTGAGTGGTTGCAGTATGTCTGACAAATTTCCAAAGGTGAGTTTTCAAAATAAGTTAATTGAACTTTGACAGTAAAGCGGGTAGAATTATTGCTTAGTTTTGAGCAATAAAAGTACAACTTCAAAGTTGTGAATATACTTTCCATGTGTATGTCGAAACCCACTCTGTAATTGTAAAGATTGTGTTAAAGTCAGTAAATTTCAGAGTTCCAATACAAGTTCAGTATTCTTCACTTGAAAATACCGCAAGGATTCATGAGGACATTGGTGTATTCTATTGCCTGATATGAAGCTGAAGGTGATGAGCAGCACCAACATCCTTGTGCATCCTTTGCGGTATTTTCGTAATAACTTCATAATACTTAAAATTCAAAATGACCACCATCTCTGTGTTCTCTCAATGAGGAGCAATTAATTTTTAGCTACTATAGACTATAGTCTAGAGAAGCTATTGGGATGGGTATCCGTCTGGCGTCCGTCATCAGTCTGTATGTACATGTATGTATGTATGTATGTCCGTTTGTGAGGCATCCATCCACTCAAATATCTTGAGAACGCAGAACTTACTGATTTGATATTTGTTGTGTAGATGCAAAATATGATTATGAGAAACTGTTTTTTTTAATTTTTTGATATTGTCGAAAATATGCAAATTAGCAAAAAAAAGACATTTTTGGTAAAAAATCTTCTTCATAACCGCTGGTCAGACAGCTTTGATATTTGGTATATAGGACCATAAGGATAACCCAACCTAGATTTGTTCAAATTGTGATAAAATATGCAAATCTGTATTATTTAAGGAATTTTTTGGTCATTTTTGGTCAAAAATTTATTTCATCAAAACTGCTCATCTGACAGCTTTGATATTTGGTAATGGTATACAGGTTTCTACAGATAAACTAAATATGATATATTGAATGTATAGTGAAATCTGCAATTTTGTATTTTTGGCGCAATTTTTGCCATTTTGGGTCAAAAAATGTGTTTCAAAAAAACTACTTGTCTGATGCCTTTGATATTTGGTATTCAGGTTCCTAGGGGTTGTCTTAGTGTAATGTATCGAAATTTGATGAAATCTTCAATTGTTGTGTTTCTTGGTCATTTTTTGCCATTTTTGGCTCAATTTTTGCCATATTTGGTCAAAATCGTTGTATCTCAAATGTTACTCATCTGATAGCTTAGATATTTGATATACAGGTTCAGGGTCCAGACACTTCGCACCAAAACCAGTTCGCCCCACACAACTTCGTCCCAAAACCATTTCGCACCAAAACCACCTCGTCCCAAGTACTGCCTCGTCCAACGCCACTTCGCCCCAAGTACCACCTCGTACTAAAACCATTTCACTAACTCATCCTAAAACAGGCTAAAACATCGATGCCAAGAATCATAACGTTGTTTTTACCTGCAACTTGGCTACCACAAACCCTCTATTCTTCCATGAAACCATACGGTATATTACAAAAAAAAAGAAACACGCAAACTACTACATGTAAATGGTACATTTCAGGTACCGTGCGCGGTATTGCACGATGCGATGTCATTTTCTCGAAATGTGTACAATTTCAAGATTTCAGTCCTGGGATGATAGAAAGGTGATTATAACTTCACTGGCAGTGGTTGGTTATTTTCAGCTTTTAACGGTTAGCGATAAATTGGGGAGTGTCAAGTGGCATTGTTTTGGGGGCGCAATGGTTTTGGGCGATGTGATTTGTGGGGCGAAGAGGTTTTGGTACGAGGTTGTTTTGGTGCGAAGTGGTTTTGGTGCGAAATGGTATGGGATGAGATGGTGTGGTGCGAAGTGGTTTTGGTGCGAAGTGTCTGGGAACCAGGTCTGTCTAGGCTTTATCTTAATGTAATATATTTAAATTATGATGCAATCTTTAATTGTGACTATTTTTGCAGCAAATTTTGCCATTTTTGGTCAGACCATCCTGAAATGAGCTATCAAAGATACCCATCTGTGTCATCAACACGTGTCACAAAAAGTTATTCTCTACATACGACAGAGGAGCTCTGTCGACATTAGGTTGCTTCTTTTTTCAAAACCGCTGGTCAGACAGCTTTAATGTTTGGTATTAATATTGGTATCCCTAGAATGATCTTAGTGAGATAATTTCATACAGACAGGAAATACTCAATTTTGTATCCATGTCTATAGTAGCTTCAGGGACATTGGCCCTATGTTTTTGATTAAAAAACTGAGATGGTAAAACTTTACTTACTCCTAAAGCTTCAAATAGTCCCCACAAGCCATACACCACAAAAGAATTGTAAAATTTGAAAGGCAAAGTGTGTATCCCAGAGGTGCATTTTTATATTCACTACAATTTTAAACCATGACAGCTCCCACTCATATGTATGGTATGGCATCAAGCAGATAGGTTTGCCTGTAGCAATTGGTATTTTTAGAATCAAAAGGTGAAGTTAGTGACAATGATCAGCAAGTGTACCATTAAGTCAATAGAGAAAATAAAAAATAAGGTCATTGACTGACACAGGAAAAATGAATTATTGTCAAAAAATTTTCATATCCCTCTTAGGCATGAAGTTGTTTGAAAATTAAAGCTACAACATGCCTAATGTTACTTACAGTAACTTCTTGTTTTTCTACAGCCTCTGGTAGACCTACATGCAACATTATCACAGAATCTTTTGAAATGTGTTTGTAAAAATGATGGTGATATTTCAAAATTTGTAAAAAAATTTCAAAAGGAAACTGGGATTGTGTTGGAAGAGAAAGATCCAAACTTGATCATATCCTCAAGTGATTATCAAGTATTTAAAAATGCTCAAAATTATCTTGAAAAATTCATGGAGGATCACCTTGCCAGTGAAAAATCTAAAGTCACAAAGCCAGGCAAGCCCAGTTTCAGTAGAAGTGTGTCACTGGACTATGGACACAAAGGAAAAGAACCAGCTTCAACAAGTACTACGTCATTTAAAAGGAGTGACTCTCACAACCCGTACAGTGATTCTAAGGCAAAGTCTTCTCCTTCAGATACTGATCATGCATTCACTGTGAACTCAGATATTTTTGCATACATCCAACATGTCCATGGAGAGAAAGTGAAGAACATAGAGAGAAAACATGGTGTGAAAATCAAAACTGTGAGGGCTCCAGGTACAGATAGTAGTTTACTCATTGAACCCAATGAATCAGGTTCCCGTAATCAAAATGCTATCCATGAGGCAAAGAGAAAAGTTGGTAGAATGTACCAAGACCTCTTTCCCACTATCAAACATGATTCCTTAGAGTCAGATAATGAATCACTCTTAATGCAAGCAGCAGCTGATGCCCAAATGAAACATCCTAATGTATTCATCAAACAGCAGGGGAAGACAAAAATTGTTTTCTATGCACAGGAGCAGGGCTACATCAAAGCAGCCCAGAATATGATAAAACGTTCTCTTGGCATTGAGGTGCCTGAGTCAGATCCTGAAAGTGATGGTGAAGAAGATGCATCAGTTGATAGAAAAGATGTACAAACACAACAAGGTAGAGGTCATGGGTCAAGACAATGGACTGCTGATCATCATGGTGATCACTCAGCATCAGCTGGTGACTGGGAATGGAAGTCTGACAGAAGTTCTAGACCCTCAGAATATCAAAGTGGTGTTAAGCTTAATGGTACTGTTAAAGAGTATCGTGGGCGTCTGCATATTACTACTTCAGAGGGAATCAAGATATCGGTGTATAAAGATGACCTGACAGAACAAGACACAGATGTTATAGTAAATGCAGCCAATGAAAACCTACAGCATGCTGGTGGGCTTGCACAGGCCATCTTACGCAAAGCAGGAAGAGAATTGCAATGGGAATCTGATGATTATGTATCGTATAAGGGATCAGTGAAGGTAGGCAGTACTATTCAAACAGATGCTTACAATTTGAAGTGTGGAAAGATCATACATGCAGTTGGACCAAAATGGTATGAGTTTCGTAATAAGGAAGACTGCAGAAGGTGTCTTCAGACGACATTTCTCAATTGCCTGCATAGTGCTGATACAGAATTAAAGGCAACATCCATAGCCATACCAGCTGTAAGCTCTGGAATCTTTGGAGTTCCAAAGGACGTCTGTGCAGACACACTCTTTAATGCAGTGGTTGAATTTCTGAGCAGTAGCAGACGACATGGTTCTTTACGGGAAATACGTCTTGTCAACATAGACAGAGAGAGCACTGATCTCATAAAGAAGAAGTTCAAACAGAACACCCAGATGCCTGGTTCATATGGAACATAGGTTTGAAAGTCACAACTGCATACTGCCGTGTATACTCATAAACTGCACTGATCTGTAAACACACACATTTTCATGAAGCAATGTCTTGTTCTCCTATCCCTATTAAATCAATCAAAAAAGCTATTACAGTGGTATGTTGAGTTGATGTTCAGAAACCAAATAAGTTGTTAGAAGATGTCACGCACACATCTATGTATAAAACATTATCTGTACTATTCTTTTTTGGAATTGAGGCATTAACAGCAAAAATTGACCTAGCTCATGTTTACATGTTGTTCTACCAAATTTTAAAGCTGAACTTCATGTAAATGTTTTCCCATCCAATGAATTCATGGGTACACTTCCTCCAAAACTTCACATGCTGATAAGAAACTTCCTGAAAGAGTTTGCCACCTTCCCCACATGATATGTTAAGTGCACATGGTCAGCCACTTTTCTGATTACCTGTGTAATGAGATAATGAGACATTGCTAGGGAATTGGCAGTCGGGAGTTGTTTATCTTACTAGTAAACCATGCATGTAATTTGCTTCGCGCATATATATATATATATATATATATATATATATATATATATATATATATATATATATATATATATATACGCACGCACACAATAGCCAGATATTCATGATTGATTGCCATATGACACACCAATTTATTGCTAGAGTTTAATGGAAAAAGGGAGCAGTCGTTTAGATGCAAGAATAAGTGAAACATAATTATTATAGTTGTACTGTGACAATGAACCCCAGCAATAAACATTTGAAATGATAACATGAGTGAAAATGCTCAGTAGGTCGAGTCTATAGGGATTTCAAAGTACCAATCTCAACACAGGTACAAACTTTGGAAAGGTAAAAATTGGGCAGACATTGATGTCTTATCCTGTTCAATATATGGAAGAGGCAACACCGAAAAGTGGGTTTCTACACCTCATATTAGTAACTTGAGTCTTGCCATAAATTTGTTTATGCCATGGCAGTTTATTTTTATAAGGCTGCCATTCAAGGCCCAGCCTCATGTCACTGATAGAATATCAGCAATTTCAAGTAATCTTTGAAGCGTCCCAACCATCTGAACTGTAATCTGCAGTGATCTGTAGTGTACCATTATCAACGATTAGAGATAAATTTAAAAATATTTGGTCGCAAGAAAAATTCTTGTAAGTTTTTCCCTGCCAGTCACAGAGTTTTACACTTCATTCTCACTGTTTTCTGGTAGATGAGTCGTGAACTACATTTTGGTACTTTTAAAAGTACACATTTTTATGTGTCATAATTGGCATAGATATCCATACAGTACTAAAAACTATTTAATATCTTCATATAGATAATCAGCATCAGCAAACATAATACAAAAATACTGATTCCGCTGCATGCAAGACACATATAGTCTACATAAATCATAAGTAATCTAGTAGTAAGAGTTTAGTAATGGTTTTGTAGAATCATGGACAGGAGAGTGACAAATGGGATTATTTAAAATGTTCTGTTATTCTTGATGGCAAATACATTTACTTCTTCTATTTGACGAAACAATGAAACTGATACTGAAGGGTTTTATGTGTAGTTTCAGGAGTAACCCTACTATATAAACATGCCTTATTATTCACATGGATCGGTAGAACACACATAATCAGTTACATTGAATTTAAATGTCACTCACCAAAATCTCTTTTCTTTAGTTTAGAAAACATTTTATTTTACTGACCATACTTCCCTTTGAATGTACACTTTTACACGGCCTGTCATGTGCAATGCAGTCCTTTGTTTTACCACACACTGATTTACTCTGAATGGATTTTGGAAGCTGCGAAAGCCAGTGTATCGATTGGCGTGGCACGTGTAAGACCATTCAATAGTCACCAAATGGTTGTGCGAGTATCAAAGTGTTGTTGCAGCAACATCAGAACACCTGAAGATCGGATAAAGTTTTAAAGAACATGATTTGCAAATTTTCTGTTGGCTCTCATCAAGCAAAACAAAGTTATGTCCTTCTTGCATGAATGCCGCTTTAAGGTAGTATGCGCCTCGAAAGTGAAAGACTCAAACTTTTGCTCAAACTTTCATCAAGGAATATTTCAACAGTTCCTTTCAAAATCAAGGAGAAAATCGGGGGTCACCATGCAAATTTTGGTACTAGAGAAACAAATTACCCAAGATTTACTGACATTTGAAATTCGAAATGGCTGCCATCCCTGTGTTAACTCAATGGGGAAAATAAAATTTTTGATTTCCGAAAAACTAAGACAGTAAAATGTTTTCTTACACCAAGAGCTTTAAAATGAACCCCCACAAGTGGTAGATCTGAAAAGAATTGGAAAAGCCACCCCGAGGCGCTTTCTACCTTAATAGAGTAAGTACTGCATTTTATGGTATTACAACTGATCACCTTGTAATTTTTTTTAAAATTGTGAGTGGATTATCAATTTTCCAGGACTTTCCAGGACTCAGTTTCTTCTTCACAACAGGATCCACACACACACAAAACCCTGAAATATCTACCATAGAAGACCATGCCTGTACAATGGTAACAGGTCCTTTGCTATGTGTATTAAATTAATCAAATATTCATTTTGTACTTTTATAAGAATATTATACATTTTATCAGTGGATCAAATACACAGTGAAATAAATGTAAACCATCACCTTAGCTCAATATATTTTGAACATATGCAAAGATTGGAATTGTCTTTCATGTGTTAGTGACATGGTTTTTGATAATGCACAATTGTCTTATTCACAGTTTACAAACACAGTTGTTCAGTAATGTTTTAAGCCATACCATCAGTACCTTATTATTTTGATATTTATTTGTGTCAATGTAAAGTGCTCTTGTTCTGGATGTTTTAACCTTTAAATTTTACCTTGTCAATTGTGACCAGAGTTCCCTTGCTACATCAAGGCAACCATATCATTAGATAGTATGCACATTACCATACCATTCCAATAATGTTGATCCATGTTCCTGATTTAGCTCAAGCACTGATTTATGTACATCATTGTCCTATTTGTTTTTCCAGTACTCATGATTTATGTACATCATTGTCCAATTTGTTTTTCAAGTACTCATGAAATACTAGATTGTAAATTCTTTACACACTTTTATGGTAGCTAGTACCTTTTGCTTAGTGCAATGTACGGAATTCGTCTCAATTACTAGAGGAACTGCCACAATGATTTCAGTAGTGTTACAAGTTAGCTTTATAGTGAAGAGGGATGGGAGGGGATGAGGTAGGGGTAGGTAGGGGTAGATAGGGGTTGGGCATTGGATAATCTCTCATGGCTAATGAAGTTAATCTGAACAGTTTTCAAACGTCGCGGAGAAGTGACCACATTTTATGAACTTTATACCCAATCAGAAACAGACAATTTTAGGGGCATTTCAATTCATTGATCAATGAAATTCATTTGAATACACACTTCAGTGAAAAGCTCATATGCCAGAGTAATATCACTTGTAATAGTAAGGAAAGATCGATATACATGTATTGACTCATAGGTTCCTGTCGCACACATAATGGATGAACTTTCCCATGTTGATATATATATATATATATATATATATATATATATATATATATATATATATATATATATGCACCTACCTTTTGTAGCATATATTACTTTCTTTCCTCACACGATAAATATATGGTGTATATACATATACTTTTTTTTTCTGTCTCTCATTTTAAAAGGTGTGAATGTATTTTTCAAATTTGTTTTCTGTTTATTAGTTGTTGTTAATATGGTCACTAAATTCTAATTGTCTATGTATGTAAGAATGGACTTATAAAGAATGCAGAAGTAGAAAAGAAGCTGATCCAGAAAAGTAAGGAACCTTTTCACAAAAAATCTATATTTTCGAAAATCATTAATAGCTGCTCCAGAAATGACCATAGAATCAGTCTAACATTTTACACAGATTGTAACAACCAACTGCCTTTTAAAGGCATGTATTTTAATCCCAGAGCCTTTTAAAGGCTTGTTTTCTTATCCCACAGCACAAGAAATTCTTTCAGTGAGATTCATTTTTATAATCTTACATTGTAATGGGCATAATGTATATGCGTAGTAATATATACAAATTAGTCAATAAACCATGGATTTAACATTTACTCATGTAGGGTCATTTTTGTGATCATACTTTTTATACACTGAACACAGACAGTCTACCTCAACAGCCAATGTCTGTAACAAGACTTCATATTTCTTTCATTCACACTTAGCTCTGCTGGTTGCAAGATTGAGCACAGTTATTTTCATGTGCCATTAGCCCAGAGGGCCTAGATAAATACTACCTGAGAAAGGGGAGAATACTTTTTCCCTCCCTGCTCAATTTGCAATGTTTTATGAGCGGGACATGGATCCATCTTCCTTGTGACATACAACTGTGCCATAGGGAGTACAGGCCAGCATCCTATTCACAAATGACAGAGGGTGAATCCAAAATTCTTGTGGTACAAAAAGTTTGTGTTCATAATTATACAAGCATTTACCAGTAAGACATGAAGAATGAGTGTCAGGGGATAACTTGAACCAGAATAAAAGACCTTTGTCTTACATTTAAGATCTTTATCTTCATTGACTACAAACTGTACAGTCGTGTTTTCAAGTCTCTTATAGAATACCTTCATAACCCCTACAGTATTTTCTTTCATACAACCTGTGTTGTCTGTTATCAAAGCAGAAGAGGAAATAGGAATTAAATCACCCACTGAGAGCAACCTATTTGCAAAAAACACTACAGCTGTTCTCTGCTGTCATGTGTTTCCACAATTGGTTCAAAGAGCAATGTACAAAGGTAATGTGTAGATAAGTATGGAAGCTGCACGGGTACGTGCAGTTAACAAGTTTTGGTGACAGCTGATAACCTGAAAGAAAATGTGGACTCGTCAGAGATGTCATAGAAGTTCAACAATAAATATTTTCCCTTCATTTGACGATACTGTAATTCTCTTTGTTCTTGAAGGCAAGCACGTTTTCTTTTTGGGGTCCAATGTCAAATAGGAAGTATTAATATTGCAAGCACAACGCATTGTGCATAATATGCATTTTTATGGCCAGTGAATTCTAGTCCTGACTAAATTAGATCAAAACTGCCTCCCCTAAACAAAACTTCAAAAATGCAGTGTTGGTGTCGTTCACAGAGTGACATGTGACAATTTGCAATAGCTTTTAATAACATGCCCTTGGCTTTATGGCATCATCAAGTAACTGGCAGTGTTTTCTCTGCATGTTCACTGAATTTCTGCCCCATTCATCAAAATTAAGGGGCAGACTTGACATTTTAGGGGCACAAACAACATCAAATTCACAGGTCACTATCCTATGCGCTTGGGTCACCATCACATGGGTGCATTTGCTTGCTGTGTTTTACACACCATTTTCGTGTTGTCAGTAACTTTGAAGGGCAGAAAATAGCTTGAAATGTGCAATTGTGCAGTCGCGAGAAAATCCTTAACCTGTGCAACCATATTAAAAGTTCCTTGGTGTTAAAAAGGATAAACTACCAAAAAGGGAAAAAATGCAGTCGCCATAATAAGTGCAAAAGTGAAGTTCACCAAATGAAAAGAGATTGAACCCCCTTCTCCATGTAAACAAATTTCACTGTATGAACTGTAAAGTGACAATCTTTTTTCTGATTACCTAATGGTAGTGTTGTTGTTGTTGTTGTTTTAGAAGGGGTTTTCTTGAAAATCAACGTCTTGCAGCTATATCATAGAAAGGTGATCACTGTGTTTGAAAATATGCAAGCACATTTCCTAATATAAAAATTTATACAGTGAAGTACATATCCCCATTGTTAAAGGAAGTGGTCAAAGTTCTCATCAGATCACGGGCACTCTGTTGTTCTGAATTGATAGTCTGAATAAACTAAGCTGCTTATATATGTAAATACGAACTTTGATGATAACTGTGTAAGAAATTTATAACAGAATGCCGTTCAGATTGAAATGCCTACTTAGCTACAAAACCAGATCAAGGTCGGACGTGTCTACGGGAACGTCACAAGCAACCACATTGACCGTATTCTTTCGATGCTAAACGTCGCGGCGGAAAGACGCACGCATATATATGTGTACTATAGGTACGCGCGCGACCTGCACTGTGTCGTTTCACATAATGATATATATACACAAGGGTATGCAAATCATTTCTGGACGATATATACATCTCTGAGGCTGGGACAGCAGACGACAGTTCAGAGGTGCTCGCGTGCATAGCTGTCGTCGCGTGCACTTTCCAGTCACCGCGCTCATGTACACGGCAGTCATAGCAACGTACCGTCGTCATTCTACGCGCTTCATGATTGCGGTAAATACGCGCTGGTAAGAACTCTGCCGTGCATGCCGCGGTGCAGAGAGACCGGGCGTGAGAAAGAATAATCAGTTAGGTGAACAAGCAGAATGCGACTGTTTCTTTTGTATAAATAATACCTCATTTTTTTTAGGCTTTTGTTTTTTTTAAATCACGATGTAAGTTCTCCAGCGGCAAACGGAAACTAAAATACGAAATCATGTTTACACGCTTATACACCATCATTTAAGAACAGAATGCCCGTGATCAGATTAGGTATGGTGAGCATTCAAATGTCACTAACAATGAAATCACTCCTTTTTTTACAGTTTTTGCATCTCACTATTGATGTGTCCTTTTGAATAAAGATGAACTTTGTACCACTCTGTAACAATTTGATGTGTTTAGCTTGACCCATGGAATCCCTTAGATCTGTTTAAGATCTGTTTGACATAAGTAAAAACACCCAACCAAGATTGGTTTGTACAGGTATGGATTTAATATAGTGATTCTCATGATAATACTCGATATGAAAAAGCACAGTGGAAAATCACCTAGGCATGACAGTCTAGACCAACAATTAATGTCTAGACCAAAAGTCTATAGATACAGTTTTCAGAGACATAATTTTGTCAACAATTGCAAGAGTTATGACAAAGACAGCTGAAAGTCTACTAACATGTGACTATATCCCCAGATCACACCACTCTCATGTTGAACAAAGCATGCCCCGCTATGATAGGACAATGTGCAGAGAAAGCATCTCCAGACAGTTCAAAGATTTGCTGGAAGCTTCGTCAAATTATTTTCAATATACTAAACTGCTGGCAGACCTTGATTTTGATGGATGATTATGTTGATGTTTTATTTTCACATATTACTGTAAAACTATTTCCAGTCAAATGACCTACCCTGGTTCAACCTGTCAAATTGAAACATTTTTTCCTCTAGCAGTAAACATTTGGTGGAAAGCTCAAATTTGCTTGCAATTTCACTGGTGAAAGAAATCCAGACTAGCCAACTACACAAGGCAGTTTTTGGGTTGAGTTACACATGATGATGCAATCACTTCCTTGTTAAAAACTACAGTGCTTTGCGAACATCAATAAGGGAAAGACATAATTTGGACAATACATTGAAAGTAACCCACAAAAATCCTTGCTATCCTCACTTTGAAGGCATGTTTACAAGGCAATATGTATTTTTAAATCTTTAACCTGATGAAATAATTCATTTTAACTACGTTCTATGTCAGACCATTGGGTGCATTAATGTTGGTATCAAGTCACTCAAAAAAGTCATTTTAAAATTCAGTCAAACCACAAAAAATACAGGCTTGATTCAACACATTTTTGACTGCTGGTATCTCTCTGTTTGTCAAGAAGATCTACCATCCAATGACAAACTTGCAGGTTGCAGGCAGCGCCATCTAGTGGCTACAAATGCAATTCCTTTTTTTCTACTTCTTTCCACAACACATTGCTGGAACCTACTGTCTACAGCAGTTAATCATGATAGTGCCATAAAAACATAATCAATCAATACAGAATCAATCAATAGAGAATGCATAGCAAGAAGGAAAAGAAAGAAGCAAGCATGATCTTTCACGTTTAAATAATGTTTTTTACTTTTATTCCCTGTGCTGCAGTAACTTGCATCTCTTTTTGTACGCTGGCCATCTGCACACAGGACAACAATGGTTACTATTCTCCAGCCAAAGGATGATGCACTTCTGATGGAAATTATGGCCGCAAGGTAAACCACATATGGCATATCCAAACTCATAGCTATCTAAGCATATTGCACACTCACTGCATTCTATCATACCAGATGGAGGCTGATCACAGGCATACGAAGTTGCGTTGTGTGGAGAGTCGTTAAAGTGTTGGGTGGTGTTACAGTGGCACGTGTGACTTGATAACGGATCAGTGGTGCCCGATGATGAATCCTTTACACATGAGCTGTCTTGTCCAAAAGATCTTTCTAAACCTTTTGAACTTTCACTTCCATCGCTATCACAAGACGAGTCCTCTTTTCCACAAGGTATCCCTCCTGGATCGCCATGTGAACAATCACCATGACGATTGCATCTGACATCATCAGTTATGTTGGTATTCTCATCCTCTTTCTGTACACTACTTCGTCTTTTATTTTTCCGGTTACTGCTCTTCTTTTCACCATGCTTTTCAGAATATTGTAAACAGTCAATGCACTTACAGTTTGCTGAAGAATCATGCTGAGAGCACTCAACAGCGCCCTCATTATATGCTGAAGCTGATTTCATCACACTTGCAATTACTAATCCACAGGAACATCTTTTTACAGAACCATCTTTGTCCTGAGAATGAGCTTTTCTCACGCTATACTGCCAAACTGGTAAATCTTTGATGTATTCTGTGGGTATCACTGGGTGCAG
>LD348777.1:23493-37387 GCA_001465055.1 Ptychodera flava | reverse complement strand
GTGTTAAATAGATGAATACAGACATTTTGACATACTTTAGCCAACAGAGTAGGTGATAAACAGAACAAAATTTCCAGAAAAATTGAAATCTTGGAGCTGCATACTCTTGAATATCATTTGGCTTGAAACAGGTTTCTAATATTTTGTCACTCAAAAAATCCCTTTGGCTCAAAGTTGGTAGTCAGCAAAGATTTTTTGACCACAAACAGGAAAAACTGACCCAAAATGCCAATATGCAAAATCACTGCAATTTGACAAACCTGACATGTCACCCCTTGCAACCTGCACATCAAATTTCAAATTTGTGCAACAAACTCTTTTTAGAGATTTTTTTGACCACAAATGGGAATTGTCACGGACTTAAAAGTCCGCAATTGTTCGAACAAACTCTGGTTACCTCTAGCAAACCACATACCAAATTTCAGACCAATAGGACAAACGATTTCAGAGTCGAACATTTTTATGACAAAAAACCCAACAAAATTACTGGAAAATACAAATATGCAAAATTTGAACTTCAGTTATCCCTAAGAACCTGCAACTGAACTAGAAGTTCCTGAAAAGAAGATGAATGTTGATGGCACACAGAGGATGGAGGACTGAGGACAATCCACTTATCTGAATAAAGCTCAGCTGTGTCATTGACAGCAGGCTAAAATCTCACTCATGAAGCAGTCTGTAAGAAATGTTGTGCTTTAGGAGCAAAATTAGTGTGAAAGGAAGATATTGTATAGCACTGATTCTCTTTACATGAAAGATGAAACACACATGCAAAGAAAATATCTGTAAAGGCATTTTTCCATCAAAAGTCCCAATACTCAACATCGTCAAACTCTACGGTGATGTTGAACTTGTTCACCCATAATGCAACTAACATTATGTAACTTGACATCCCCTGAAAAAGAACTCACGAAAGATGATACAGTTCAAATTGGTAAATAGGTGCTTTAATTAAAATATATAGAGATCTCTTGCATGTGATAAAAAGAAATATGTTTGAATGAAATCTTATTTGAAATTCTCAATGTTTGTGCTTGCAATTCAGTGAGGAGACTCAAAATCACCAACAAAGTATTGCTGTTTTTCTGTATTGCCCTTTGCATGATAAAAAATTAAACAGATAGCAGGCCATCACATTATCAGTCAGATCTTATCACATTTGAAGAAAATTACTGGATATACGTGGATCATGGTGCACTTTCCTCAGTTCACACCTGCCGAAGTAATAGCTCCAGACATAAAAATAATAATGGCTGGCAAATTTTGATAATATCAGAAAGAAAGTAACATTGCATATATGTATGCTCCAATACATTGTCCTTGTGTCTAGGGATTAAAAAGCTATTTAAGTTTGTCAGAATTACATCATCCTATCAATTTTACTCATTCGTACATGTATGTATCATTTATATGAAGATACAATCCACATGGGGGTTGGACTAATCATACCAGTGTGATAATTAATATGATCCTGCATTTGCATTGCCTAGGAGTAGTCTATAGTGATAGTGAAACTGTAGTCTCCTGAAAATGTTTGCTTTCCTAATACTATGGCTCAGCTTTTAACATGGCATTTCAGTTATTTCCAGTCCCTGTTGTACAAAACTTTTCCCTGCACTAGGTATTTTTCAGCTTCAGACTTTGTTACTGTGACAAAAAGTGCCTGTCAATGGCTTCTTCCTCAGCCTCAGTTGGTGGTACTTTTAATCCATGAATGTAGCATGCTTCCTTCCTATGGAAAGGTAAGAAATGAGAAATTGAACAGTTTAAAAATTAGAGACATGACACTGAACTTTGATCATTGTTTGAAACTCTTTTCATGCTCAGGATGTCAGTTTGTTTAATCCTCTTTCTCCCAAGTGGTATTTATTTCTATGGTTTGTCTATGGAGCCTGTTAGAAAGAGGATTATATGGAGTCAAGATACTGCCAGGCATCAAAATTAGTGTTGTTCAATGATAGCCTACACTTGAGTACAGCCCCTCACATTGTCTAATATTCACCCCATGATAATTCCTTCCAAAGCCCTCCCAAAAAGTAAAGTCAATGGCATGTCTTCCAAAGGAACCGATTTTAAAGATCCCATTCAAAGCAAACAATCACACAGATATGCCTTGTTGAAGCGAAGCAGTCTGTGGCATTGTCTCAGATTTTGAAGCAGGGGGTTGAATGGAGGGCAATCACTTGCTTAACTGACATAGTTTCTATGGAATTTCACTTGAATAATGCAATACAGTATAGATAAAAGCTACATTTAGCATCCACTACATCCTAACTAAAAGGCCACTTTGAGACTGGTTTGATTAGCTGTAATACATAAACTACACATTTGTATAGACATCACAAATACACACATCATTCGACAGTCTTAATTTGAGTTTAATTAAAGGGACAGTACACCTGTTACTTTTCTTATTTAAAAAAATATTTTGTTTTTGTACCAACTAAACTATCTTTTCTTCTCCCTTGAAATGTCAAGTTTTCACTTATCAAAGTGCACTGTAAATGTTGGTGTGGACTAAAAATAATTTGCTAACAATCACAATTTCATATATGATATATGCTGTCTTCACAAGTTAAACACTGGAAATGCAACATGCTTTTCTCAATAGAAAAAGACAGTGCAGTTGGTACAATTGAGAACAAAATTAATACCAAAATCATCAAAACTTACAGCTACTGTTCTGAGGGAACAAACAGAGTGTCTGACATTTGTTCTGAATAGATAGGTTGCAGTCAACTCAGATTGTATATAGTTTGTTTTGAAAAATTGTCAATATAAAGAAGGTTTCACTGAATTTCCCTGGATACCACAGTATCTGGTTTTGATGATATGAATATATGCAACCTATTCATACACATATCTAATGGAACCCGGATGTGACAGGATCAGACTCAGAGATGGTGGAGATCTTTTCACAAAAGCAGTTTATACCTCACTTAAAAGGGAAGAAAGGACAGGATAAAGGTCAAGAAGAGGTATTACTGCAGAAAACTTGGGAAGGAGAATAAAATTCCACAGTTTAATATCATCATTACTTCACGTCAGTGCCACATCCAAGTTGCCATGAGTGAGAGGAACAAAGAAACCCTATCAATGATAATTCATCCCTCTAGTGTGCATAAATGAGGTCTATATCTAGAAACATACTGACTGGCTGTAGGCCCTAATGACTGAAAGTTACTAAAATAATTTCCCCTTAACTTAAGAATTAGAGGAAATTATTTAATTTCAGGTAACTCACAACTTAACAGGCAAGCACATGTACATGTACTGTGTTGTCCTTACAACCACTCAGTACACTGGCAAGGCGTCCGTATATCATTAACAATTCACTGACCAGTTTTATATGGCTTCTCTTTCTTTTTTTCAGAAGAACATGGCGCTTTCTTTTCCTTTGCATCTTTTCCCTTGAAGCTAAGCAAAAAAAGCATACATCATGTATAAATCATTTAGCAAAACTAAATATTTTTACCTGCAGTCATGTAACTGAATATCCATCTTAGAAATGCAGAATGTCTGTATTTGACATTGCAGAAGAAGAGATAACTTATGAGCACTACTCAATCATGATTTGGGAATACCTGCCAGACAGTATCACTTTCCCACCTGCACAGTCAGTAAAAAACAGTATTGAGCCAAAACTATATGTATTTTCAACCACTTGGCTTAATATGTTGTAACAGCTTTAGTCTAAAAATCATGTGTACAGTATCTCTGTCTTCAGGGACCTTCAAATCTTCAAGTCTATATTAAAATGCAACGTATGGGACATGTTTTGCTTCACAAGTTTTACTACCTTTTATGTAAAAAAACAATTAACAAGGAGAATATTCCCAAATCATAATAGTCAAGAAAGAAGGCTAAAAATGAGAAGCTTTTAAAAACAAGGTAACTTTCATTCTCATATTTTCAAATGACTTTGAATGGGAGACGTGCTCTATTTACAATGCCAAATTTCCTTCAGTTAAAACACTCTAGACTATAATGAAGCCTGATCTTCCAGTCCATCAATTTCATGTTCTGTGAGCACCATGCCCCCAAGAAATTTGCAAGATGCAAGAACAAGAGCATGTGCGGCATTCTGAGACAGTTGATGAATCCCAAGGCACCAGGAAAAAGTTTATTTACAAAACATGCACAGGCTATCATATATGTTTGCAATTTTCTGGGCAATTGATAGTTTTAGCTTCTTGAATATGGCACAGCCCCTGATATTTTAGGAGGGAGGTTGATGCAGTTGGTCTATATTAATAAGTTCGATAATGAGAAACCAACTCCGTTTTTGGCCTAAACGATTGAAAAGCAAACAAAGTGATACTTTGGAATGAAATTTATGTACAGTATACATGTAGTTCATCATGTGAGTGTTTGATGTTGATGACATCTTGTTTATCTTTTTTTGAAGTGATTGGATTGGTTGATATGCAAATGAGCCAGTGGTTATTTGAGTCCACAACTGCAGAAGTGCCTTTGCTCAACTACGACAAAACAAGGAAGTAACAACAACAAATGCATAAATGGTCATATTTATTCCTATTTGTACACACATACTGTTGTGAAGTATTTGTACCATGATAACATGACTTCTAGATGCATGATACTATCTGAGTCTATCTGGCATATATTTATACTGCATTATTATTCAGAACTTACAATATCACTTTTATGATCAACATCCTTGGGACAGAAATTCATGACAGCGACCTCAGGACTGGGATCCATGGTAGTGTCCTAGGACAGGTATCCATGACAACATCTTCACCCAACTCCTATCGCTTTAAAAGAACAAATCATATACACACCGCAGTGAGTTCAAAATGAAAGCTAATGACTCTGAGTCCTGATCACCACTTCTACAACCTTGGCACTTTTCTCCCATGATTCAAAATAAATCAAATTGATGAAGCCCTAAACTGCAACTTCTGTGACTAATTTTACCCGTTTTTGTAAAAAATCATGGGAGTTATAAATGGCGAAAATGGCTTTCCCATATTATAGCAGCCCAGAAGCTAGCACACGTGTAAAAATCAGCCTTGGTAAACTTCCCCTTTAAATAGCACAGACTGCAATTTTTAAAATTTAATCAAACTTACAGCTACTGGACCCCATTAAAAGAGTATAAAATTGTATTTTATAATCAGAGTTCTCCACAGGCCCATTAAATGTGGCAGCTAGCTGAGTGTTGGAATTACCCACTTACAAAACATGTAACAAAATACTGTATTAGAAATGTAAGGCCACTTTGGAATGTAACTTTTCTTTCAACTTTGTATTTTTGCGGTAGTTTTTGAAGGATTAAAACGTTCAGTATTTATCATTGTCAATACTCTTACGAAGTGTTTCAATTTCAAAGAAAATTTTTTTCTAGAAAACTGACCGGCTTCATGCTACATGTAACTTCACTAAATACACAGTGAAGTTCCATGTAGTTACAAAGTTGTTATTTTCGATTGCTTTTTGAGAGTGTATTTATCATGTGATCATCATGTCTACTGTGTACGGTGACATATTTAGGAAAGTTGTGACAGGTACTCAAATTTTATGCAAATAGTATGCTAATGTTATGCTAAAATATGGAAATGAGGCAGCACAATTTTTCAATCCCATCGTGGAGACTGTTGATGTTGCGATTCACAAGATTTATTATATTAATATGTAAACAGAATTGCTATTCCCCAATATGTCAGAGAATTTGCCGTATTGATGTTGAGAAGAGGACGGTTTCATTTGATTTGTGAATACAGACTTGGGGGGGGGGCAGAATTTGAGAAAACAAGCGACCTAGCGGCTCATATAGCTCCGCTATTTTTTATACAGAATATACTTTTTTGACACATGTTGATGAAGGAGGTGGAAATCTTTGATAGCTTAATGCAGTGGCCAGAAAAAAGTGGCAAAAATAGCTGCAAAAAATACACAATTGAAGATTTCATCATACTTTGAATATATCACAGCGGATCATCCCTAAGAACATGTCAATACAAGCTATCTGATGACTATTTTTTTGAGAACAAAATTTTCTGACCAAAAATGGCAACAATTGCCCCAAAAAATAAAAATTGCAGATTTTATCATAATTTCAAAAGATCAAATTTAGTTCATCTATAAAAACCTGTACACCAAATTTCAAAGTTGTTAGACCAGTACTTTTTGAGAAACGCATTTTTTGACCACAAATGGAAAAAATTGCCCAAAAAATTCAAAATTCAAGATTTCATCGTTATTTCAATAAACATCATTTAGTTTATCTAGAGAAACCTGTATACCAAATTTCAAAGCTATCAGATGAGTAGTTTTGGAAATACACATTTTTTGACCAAAAATGGCTAAAATAGCCCAGAAAATACAAAACTACAGATTTCATGAGAAATTAAATATATATTAGTTAGCTCATCTGTAAAAACCAGTATAGCAAATTGCAAAGCTATCAGACCAGTACTTTTTGAGACATACATTTTTTGACTAAAATTGGCAAACATTGCCCCAAAAATTCATAATTGCAGATTTCATCATAATCTCAATAAATATTATTAAGGTGATCTGTAGGAACCTGTATTCCAAATTGCAAAGCTATCAGATGAGCAGTTTTGGAAATACACATTTTTGACCTAAAATGGCAAAAATTGCCCCCAAAATACAAAAATGCTGATTTCATCATAATTTCAATAAATATCATTTCATGTGTAGGAACCTCTATACCAAATTTCAAAGCTATCAGATAAGTAGTTTTGGAAATACACATTTTTTTGACCAAAAATGGCAAAAATTGCCCCAAAATACAAAATTACAGATTTCATAAGAAATTCAATACATATTACTTAGTGTATCTGTAGAAACCTGTATACCAAATTTCAAAAATATCAGACCAGTACATTTTGAGAAATACATTTTTTGACTAAAAATGGCAAAAATTGCCTTAAAAATGCAAATTTGCATATTTCTGCACAATTTAAGCAAATCTGAAAAAGATCATCCCTAGGGACATATGTATTTAATATCAAAGCTATGTGACTGGTAGTTTTGAAGAAGAAGATTTTTAAAGATATTTTTACCGAAAATGACAAAAATTGCCTTACAAATACAAATATGCAAATTTCACCACAATTTGAACAAATCTGACTGAAGTCACCCTAAGTAAACTGCATATCAAATTTTAAAGCAATCGGACAGGCGGTTTCAGAGAAGAAGATTTTTTTACCAAAAACACCGAAAAATGCCCCAAAAATACAAATATGCAAATTTCACCACGATTTGAATAAACTTAAGTGAGGTCACCCCAAGTGAACTGCATATAAAATTTCAATGCAATTGGACTTGCGGTTTCAGAGGAGAAGGCAATTGTTGACGGACGATGGACGACGGACGACGATGGAAAATCAACCCATTTGATAAGCTCTGCGTCGCTGACAGCAGAGCTAAAAAGTGATGGGAGGGTCTCCTTTGGCAATCTCATGCATACCAATTAACCCCCGACCCACCTGCTCAAAATTACTGGTCTCCCATAGGAAACATAGATTTTGATTGTTATTGGGAATTAAAATATACCATGAGCGTTAACACACTGAAATCTTGAAAATGTTTTGATAGTACAGCATGCCAGGAAATAAAGATTGTCCATGCTTCCATGTTGGTTTATTCTCAGCAAAGTCAGCCACACGTCTGAATTAAATTCTGAGTGAATTGCAAACCATAAGACATGGGAACTTGGTACATGATTATGGAATGTGAAACATAAATTAGGCTTACCCCTTAAGCATGGCTGACTTTCTGATTAATTTTTTTTTTCAAAGGATATGCTCGATAAACAATAATTATTGTTCGTGAACTTGATATTTATTAGCCAAGATTTAGTTTCAAACTCCCAAGAATACTATAATATTAACACATAATCTACGTATTCTTACTTCACTTGATGATATAATGTTTTCATAAAATCTCTTTCACCCAGGCCCATAGAAAAACTTCAAATATATTATATGTAGACAAAGAGGAAATGTATAGGGGAAAGAGCATTCCTTAAGATACTTAAAAATACAACAATTATTGAATGTTTAGACTGGCCTAGGTATTCTAAGCTGGATTCGAATGCACAGTCAAAGGCAATGTGACGCCAATGGTAAAGGCTTACATTCACTGGGTAAAGGGCTGAACGAATAGCGAAGAATCAAGCGACAACTGAACAAAAGAAGAGTGAGCTCTGTCTCCAAAAATCTCCAGATTTCCGGTGAAAGCGCATGTTGGACATGGCCCAGACGCACACCGTTTGCGCTTCCACTGAAAGATTGGAGATTTTTTGAGACAGAGGTCATAATATTAGCTGCAGTAGGACTCGGAGTAAGTCACCT
Source organism: Ptychodera flava (assembly GCA_001465055.1). Taxonomy (NCBI): domain Eukaryota; kingdom Metazoa; phylum Hemichordata; class Enteropneusta; family Ptychoderidae; genus Ptychodera; species Ptychodera flava. The sequence continues at coordinate 29,039 of LD348777.1, read as the reverse complement.
GGACCCCTGTCCGTTTCGACCCCAATATTTCACACTCTCTTGTTGTACTCACCTCTACCTTAATATCTTTCTTGTTTCATGACGTTTTAGTATATCATGTATCTTTCCTGGGAAAATTGGCTTCTAAACAAACAATTTAGCTGTTTCGATACACAAAATACGGAGACACTTTTACGACCAAGCGCAGCGCGCAGACTGTTCATAGTTTTTGGCTACTTTGATGGACCCGGCCTAGCCCTACGTACAATGCTGTGTGTTCCCAGAGATATATGGGGAGGCCGTATAAGGCCGGGAACACACAGGGCTAGGACACCGGCCGGTAACCAGAGAGGTCTGCCAGTTGCAAGCTCGGCCAGTGCCCGCGCCGACCAACTCGGCCAGTGGGAGAGGTCTACCACTTACATTTATATGATTGCGTACATTTTCTCTTCACAGTCACTTTATGTTATTTTGTTGAACATTCAGTAAGCAACGAGAACGTCTGACGTTCCACTCTGAAAAACACATTGGTCGACCTCACCCTTTCCGCAGATCGCGGGTAGGGAGTACGATCGAGTGGTATAAATTGGCAGTTACAATGACTTAATCGTTGATCGTTGGATGAATAACGTTTTTGCTAAGGTTTGACGGTAGTAAATCGTAGGTTCAAGGGTATTTTAATGGAAAGCAAAATACGATGTACCACATTCCGGCCGATGTCATCGTGTAGTTAGCGTTGAAGCGAGATAACCTCCATGGCGGAAGGAAGTTTGCAAACATCGCGCTCATGAATGACATTGACATTGCTTAGCGAGACCTAGAAAATAGAAGAATACTGTAGTCTCACCATATAACCATACTCCTACTGGCCCAGCTCGCAACTGACTGACCTCTTTTTATTTGGCACGGCCCTGCATCAGAATTACACGGCGGCCGTGGTATGCATATACCGCGGCCGCTGTGTAATGAACCACACGTAACTGTGCCCTGAACACCGTGCTGTGTGTTCCCGGCGTTATACGGCGTCCCACCGCACACAATGTATAGATAGTCAAGCCATTCGGGTGCATTCCCGACGTTACAAGGTTCCACTAAAGTCTTTCAAAGTGCTATGAGCATCGAAAAATCTGAGGACGTACTTTCGAGATGATAATGATACAAGTTTCATTCATACCGAAGGGGTCGAAACGGGCAGGGGTCGAGAGTGGGTCGAGTGACTCGTAGAAGCCACTGCAGCTCACAAGTTACCTGCGACAAAAAATCGGGAAAGGGTTATTAGCTTCATAACAGCCGAACAGTGTCTTATAGGAATACAAAGCAGTGGGCACTTACCACTCTCTTTCTTTAACTTGAACAAAAACCGGGAACGTAGTTAGTGTTCGGTAGATGTGCTATACCACGACGACCCTCCACGACCGTGGCTGTACATTCGGTCTCGCTGGCTGAAGTTGTTCGCACTAGTTACGCACACACGGCAGACATAACCATCCGAGTTCAGAATATAGTGCGTGCCGTGTTGCGCTTAATTGACACGTTAAATGTTGCTAGTTTGGTGTAATTGTTTGACATTTAGCAAGTACTATACTTTTAAACAATTATTAAGAAGATAAAAATTGATGAAACTTTGAAATTATGGTCCGCTACCTCCGCTACCCTTCGCTACCCAAAATCTCATTTGCATAAATGAATCGTGCCTCATATCCTGCAATAATTGATCGATAATGTCTCAAACTACAGACCGATTTAAGTTTCACCTGTTCTTTCTAAGCTATTGGAAAGACATGTTCACACCCATTTTTATGATTTTCTGTCTTGTCACAACTTTTTGTCCAACAATCAATCTGGTTTTCGTAAGCTTCATTCCCGTGAAACAGCTCATACTCATCTAACAAATTTATGGTATCAAGAAATTGACAAAGACAACCTTATGGGGTTTTGTTGATAGACTTCAGGAAAGCATTTGACCTTGTTAATCATAATATACTGCTGCAAAAACTTGAGCTTTATGGGTGTTCCGATAAAGCTCTTCTTTTCCTTACATCATATTTAACAACTAGATCCCAGTCAGTTAGCTTCAATGGGACCTTGCTTGAGTGACGCTCTTCCATTTAGTGTTGGTGTCCCTCAGGGCTCCAATCTAGGTCCTTTTTTATTCCTGCTTTTTATTAATGATCTCCCCCTAGCTTTAGATAATTCAGAAACCAATATGTATGCTGAAGACACAGCGGCACAGGCGATTGGTCACAATATCCAAGAACTTGAAATAAGCTCAATGGTGACATGACATCCATTTTAGGCTGGTGTTGTAATAATAACATGTGTATAAATGCAGAAAAGACCAAGGTGATGGTCATTGGAACCTCCCCCAAAAAATCTAGAACAGACAAATGTATAAAAGTTGTTTGTAATGACGAGCAGCTTGAATGTACTAAGCAAGGTCTGTCAATTGATGATACTTTGACCTGGGATAAACATGTCAGTAAAGTATGTGGCAAAGTTGCTTTTAAGCTTTTACTGTTAAAGCGTATACAATAATTTTAACTAAAATAGCAATGTTGACGTTTCATAATTGTTTCATTTTACCTCATTTTGATTATTGTTCGAACATATGGGGTTATTGTTCAACCATTCTTTTATCTCGTATCGAAAGACAGCAGAAATCTGATGCTAGAGTGATTTTAGATCAAGATTTTAATACGCCAAGGTATGTTTTATTTAAATCCTTAAGGTAGTTGCCAATTCGTGAAAGAGTCATATAATGAACCAGCTTTACTTTACAAAGTTCTGAATAACCTTGGTTCTGATTATCTTAATGTTTTTAGAGATGTAAAGCAGATCCACAGACGCAGCACAACGTCTGCAAACAGAGAAGATCTGTATATTCCAGGGCATAGAACCCAATTTTTCAAAAGAAAATTTATGTACAACGGGGTTAAAATATGGAATACTTTGCCTGGAGAGATCAAATCTAGCTCTTCACTTCTGTCATTCAAAAGATATTGCAAGTGCAATTTTCTTTTAAATAGTTGGGATAATCTTACTTTTATGTAATTATTTTATTTGTTGTTAATTTTTTTTTACTTGAAGCGTTTTTTACATTTTGTTTTTTTTTCAGTAAAAACGTTTTCTTCCTGAATTATTTTTAATGTAAACATTGTAAATTTTGTTTTACTCGACTCTGTGTCAGAAGAGCCTCAGGCTCAATAGTTTATCGAGTTTAAATAAAGTCTAATAATAATAAAAATAATAATCCTCTCTGTGAAGTACAGAATGGTGTTGCCCTATATCACGAGACTCAACTTTGCATTCGGCACGTCATCATCACTGATCTCGGCCAGCTGATCTCTTGATGCCCCTGAATACGTGTGTGATCTGTAATTTTGGACCGACCAGAACAGAAGCAATACAGTTTGTGTGGTGGTATTTGAAATGTTCACTTGAGATGCAGGTAAGAAATTTCATGGTTTGCAAGCTATCATATCTGAGTGATTGACAATGTTATTTAATCTTGTTTGTGACTTTCATTCTTGACCGTGTGAATGAAATTTTCCCATTCTGACAATTATTAGGTCCGTTTCATTTACCAGGATACGCAAAGTAGTCATGCCTCTTTGTAGTCATGACATTTTTCAGCTAGAGTTAATCAAATCTTATAAACAAAGGTATACAGTAAACAATCAATTTAAGATAGTTTTAAAGTCCCCGAGTAGTAAAATAAAGGTGGTCAACTGTGACAAATTTTGTTTTATTTAACTACAGGGAATTCCCCCTTACCCGTTTACCTATTGGGCATGCGTGGAAGAGGGAATTTCCCACTGAGTCAGAAGGGGAATCCCCGAAGGGGTAATCCCCTCTTATACGTTTGCCTATTGTGGGAAATCCCCTTATTCTTTTGTATTCGCACTGACACCTTCGGAACGTGTCTATACACGCACAGCTGTCTGACCTATTTATAAACACACAACATGTATAGACACGTACATGAGGGGAATTCCGTGGGCACCATCAAACTAGCCTATATAAAGGGGCTTGACAGTCAGTCGACGGAGTCCAGCTGATGTAAGTATGTGGCCTACAGCATGAATTTCCAGTAGGTTTTTTTGAACTCGAGAGTTAACTAAAATAGTAAAGAATTTAATCTACTATTCGCAACGTCGACCTGAGCATCACTGATAACATAAACATGAGCAAATATATTATCATCGCGAGCGTCGTCGCCACCCCTCACTGAAGTATCCATTTTCAGAATTTCAAGCTGTATTCCGTCCTTTGTGTTCATTAGTCTAAGACCATTTCCATGAAATTCAATATCTTTAAAACTACGCAGATCGATAAACAAACACAATTTATTCTTCAAATAATCGACCTCATCTATATCAATTTCACACCAATCTTTATCTTCAGCAAAATACCGTTGTGCCTCTCGCCAAAATTGTCTTGGTAACATCTTCTGAGCATATATTTTATTTGCAATGCCCTCAATCATTACAGACACAGATTCAATGAATGGATTAAAGAAAAATTCACTATTCAGTTCTGACTGATTCTGATTTTTAGTGAAGAGTATCGCGATACCTCTAATGCTACGTCGTGGTACATTTATATTTTCATTGATAACCGTGGTTGATTCTTTGAATGGGATTGTTCTAGAATGATGTATATGCTCGTAAAGGTAACTTTTCCACCGTTGTAAAAACCAGCAGTTTCTCTCGCGAGTAGGGGATCAGATATTGTTTCGTATTCCATTTGAATGTTTTTTAATTTATAATTTGGTGTAACAACATTTTTACTGGCAAGTAATTGGGAGGCGGGTGCCAACGTAATTTCCCATTCGATATGACTCCCTAACGCTGATGGATATGCAACTCCATGGCCTGTTATGAGGGGATGATTCAGACGAATAGCATATTTTGTTTTATATGTGTCAAAAAGTAAAAGATCGTCCCATTTTGAAAGCCTGTCGGCATCTGCATCTTTCGCGCCACTTCTCAATTTTCTTAGATTCTCATTCTGAATTCCGTACAGTGTCATGTTCGTTCTCTCCTTTTTATGTTTGAAGAGATCACGATAGCATTCAATAAAGTTATATTTACTCAAATCGAAAAGTTTCTGCCCCTCAAATGTGAGGACTTTACGCTTGATTATATTTTTTGCAACATTTTGAACTACTCGATTATCTTCATGTCCCATTACTTCGAGATCAAAAACTAGGTCGAAAGTATCTGGAACTAGTAATACTCCGCTTTCTAACTTTGGACATCGTATGTTAAGTGTCATGCCTGGATCTGCCTCACTTGGATTATGAGCAACCACATGATGAGTTCTTTTTGACTTTCTTCCATTCAGTATTCGGTTGGTGAAATTCGGTAATAATGATCTATCGTATACCTGGGCCATTTTCGTGTAATGTATATAGTAGAAGAAAAAAAGAAAATAAATCACATCTTCACATAAATATTTCCATCTGACTGAAATATAAATCGATTACCCGTGTCACGAATAAGTCGAAGGACCCAATATTCTTGGAGATGATGAGCCTCCTGGTCATCCTCAACATCCTGGAATAC
>LD348777.1:0-13324 GCA_001465055.1 Ptychodera flava | reverse complement strand
CACCGGTTTAATTACGGGTAAACATTTAAATTTTAAAAAAATCGGGCTTAATATAATACCTGAAATAAATGGATTCAACTTCGCAAGCACCGACTCAGCAAACGGGCTCGCCGACTCCGTCACCTCCGACGACTACGCCACAGCGCAACATAGAGAAAATTACATTACCGACGAAGAATCCAGGGAGAGTGGAAGCCGGGAAGAGATTAGCGGAATGGAACAGGCAAAACAAGGAGAGGAAACGAAAAGCAATGATTAATGCTGTGAGTATGACTGAAGCAAACTGTATAGACCTACCGCCTACGACGAAAGAACAGTGTGATAGCTCACGCGATAGCTGGTATAATAAATGTTATCTTGTTTTAGGAATTGTGGGAGTTTCATTGACTGCATTAGGGCTATATTGGGGGGCGTGCTCGGCATATTTGTCCCGTTCGGAAAGATGAGCAAAATCAGAAAGCGAAAAAAACAGAGCCCGTAGCGGCTCCCTCCGGAACGGTTCCGATGGGGGAACCCAGCTCCTCTACATTGTATGAGATGGATTAACTCCGTAATTATTTTTTATTTTTCTATTTTATATACTTGTCAGCAAGTCATGGATACTAAAACAGTTGTAAACACAATGTACGATGACGATGGTATTGTCATCGCAGGACTTGGGATGGGATTTCTTATGATCTCCAGCAAATTTCTGAAAATAGATATGGGCGATCCAAGTCGACCAAATTTAATTCGATTGGCAAAATTAGGCAGTGCGACTGCTGCCGCAGTTGCGACCAAAGATTTCCTTGAACAGAAAGATTTTATTCCTGCAGAACCTTATAAATTGTAATAATATACAGTTAGCTATGGCCTCAGCAATAGGAATGACACTTCTCGGTGCTGTATTAAATGCAACGGCATTCACAGGAGGAAATATTATCGGACAAAAGCTTTCTGGGAATGGTGATGCTCTTATTGAAGAGAAAGTCCGACATGATAAAGCATTAGAAAAATTTGAACATGATCGCAACGTCTGGTCAGAAAAAAGATTACTCCAGCCTGACTGGGATAGAGAAAATCAGGCAAAGGATGCACATGCTGCGGCAGAATTAAGAGATACAGATGCAGAAATCCTGGAAGAAGCAGAAGCGGTGGTCAACTCTACGTCAGGCCCCTTTCGGAACGGTTCCGAAGGGGCAGTTCAATTCTCAAATTATTATCAGCCCAGTCCTGAGCAAAAGAAATATGAAATGATTTATATTGCTGGAGGATTGGTCGTGGGATGGTTTATCTTCCGATAGGGTTACACCGATAGGGCTACAATAATTCAATACAAAAGATAGTTGGCCAGTTATTGAAATTAACTATGTTTCCATCCTGATCTGTTATCCAAATACGCATTGAATTCATATGGTCTGAACCCTTTCTCAATGGCACGGAAATTGAGCCGTTTTTAAAATCATAGGTGACCTTTTCACCTATTCCTTTTGTATTCCGGATGGGAAGTGTTTGTAAATAGTCTGATACTACTCCCTGTATGTATTCATCCGAGCCCCTATCGAAACGCTTTGTAACATATCTTCCAGTAAAATTAACGACATCTGAATGAACTATATATTCAGTGACTGTTAAGAAATCCGCTCGACCTGGACTCATAGTACTTTTTATCACGGGGTTGTCCTCATTTTTATCTGAAAAGCCGACGAGGTTAGCGAAGTTACCTGTAGCATTAAAAAATACTTTAACATCTTTAGCCAAAGTTAGAAGAACGCGGCCTGTCGACAGATCTTTTTCAAAATTAATTTTCTGTTTCAACCTGATTGCTTTATTTAACCTATCGATATTGTAGTTACCCGGTCGTATTGATTTAGTCTTCTTCGGTTGGTCGCCTTCTTGATATTTTAATATACTATTCGTCCCCACTATGTTATACCATGAGTTAAAGAGTGAACATTCGAGTAGTCTTATCTTCGTAAACTGTGATATGTCAATACAAGGGTAAAAATTAACAGTAACCGGTTTGCCTGTTTCGCTTTTAATCGAAATGATCATCGTTGTACGTTGTATATTATTACAAGGTATTATTTTAATTTTCACTGTATATAGGTTAATTATGTCTGATTCAATTAACTTCGGTCTAGGTGCAATTCGTGTACAAAATCTTGAGCTTGAAGATTTAAGTGATGTTAAAGTGAACAATAATACTAAGATAGCTGCTAATCATAATAAGGATTACGCCCTTCGTTACAAGGACCGCGAAAAATATTTCGTTTTAGCCTCTGCCACGGTACAAAGTCACGAACATGCTGTAGAATTTTCCAAACTTACAGACATTGATGAAACCGTAATTGATGCCACAAAGGCTTCGAAATATCCAACTCCTTTTGCTCTGACGTGGGATGGGGATAGTAAGAAATTCATGCCTTATAATGTACCACGTAATATATTAGATATATTGGATAGTGAAATTGCGGGTGGAGTTACTGAACTGCCAGGAACTCCAAATGTGATTTATTTTGATAGCAATGTTAACAAATATAAGTTGCTAGATTTTCGTCGTTGGCTTACTCCTAAGAATCCATACATTGCACTTCTTGGTATACCGATTCACCTCAAGATCAAACCTCTTAATACAATAATGTCTTCAGATAATACACTAAGAAGGTGGATAAATAATGGGGAGAATTATTGTTCATACAATGCTAGCGGAGTTCCAGTTAGATTATTTTGGGACACAACTTTAAAGAAACAGGGTCTGAAAAGTGTGGGGGAGGGGACAGCTGAATTAACTTTACAGATTATGAATCAACAGATGACTGATAATATGAAAATAATTGAGCATGGTACATTTCTCATTAGATGTGTAAAGTTAGCTACAGGAGATGAGTATGATGATTTGGTTGGATATTACGCTGTGAAAACAGACAACAGAACAACTTGTGATATTATTATAAGTATCGATAAAGATCGTAATGAAATGAGTATTGAATGTTTTGTTGGAGGGAATAGAGTAGAGAGTGGCTCCCTCCCCGACTCTGGAACTAAATTTGTACGTAAAGATAAAAGTGTTAATACTTTGGATATCAGCGTTATTTATCTAAAACGTCTCATATTGTTTGAAGTAATGGTCTTCCGTCATATTTTAAGTTCAGAGGAAATTTCCAAAATTTTATCTATCAGGTGAACAAGTTCGTATCGATAGGAACTCCGAGTTCAGAAAAAACTCTGCAGAAAATTTTCATGAAAACCGTTCTGAAAAACTGTAGAATGACAGACCTCTGTCACCGGAACGGTATTGCAAAAGTCCTGGAAAGGCCCTGCTGGAAACGTTCCGATAGGGGTATTGCGCAACAGTGTTCCGGTAGGGGAAAATCTCGTTCTGCTAGGTAACATAAGTGTTAATACGACTCCAAACATAGTGAAAAGGGACCAGCCAGCAGATATTGATAAAATTCACATCCAGAAACGAGAATCACCTCCGGAACTCCTTACGGAACGGTTGCCTTTGTAAGAGCAGACTCACTCCAGTACATCTCAGTCAGAAACTATCTAACAAATGATCTTAGAATGTTGTTCCGTACTGATAGTGGGGGTGTCCCCAGTGAGTCAGCGCTCAGTGGGAATTCCCTCTTCCATGCATGCGCAAACGTATAAGAGGGGATTACCCCTTCGGGGATTCCCCTTCTGACTCAGTGGGAAATTCCCTCTTCCACGCATGCCCAATAGGTAAACGGGTAAGGGGGAATTCCCTGTAGTTAAATAAAACAAAATTTGTCACAGTTGACCACCTTTATTTTACTACTTCCCCGTACGCATAAAAGTTAAAACGTCACTGAGCACAAACGAGTAGTCGGTACAACCCTGAACTGGGCCTCACTGTGTATACTCTCTACTACCCTAATGGTACAAGTGTGTTCTTCTGAAGAGATCAGGTTGTTGACAGTTAAGGGGCAGAAATAAAAATCAAACACTGCCGTGTGTCCGTTTGTCAGCACCAATTATCATGAATTTTCTTAAGTCAATTTCATGTTTGAAAGTTTATGCATTGATCACGTTATTTTGGTCCAAATTGAGCGTTCGCGACTCCCTTGCCGTGCTGTATTTATAATTGTCCTTGCAAATTGGGGTGGGTCTTTTCTGGAGGTCGAAGCCATGTCTGGAAGCCGAACGGTACGCCAAGCTCCGATTGTCTCTACAGCCAAATCAAAGAGCTTAGCAAATTGTACCGCTTTTCAAATTCATTATGCATGTATCATTATTTCATGTTAAATTTATGTAAACTACGGAATCATGCAGAACTTTAGTTTGTTGTCGGGTCAGATGCCTACTGGAACGATTTTGCTAAGGGCCCCTAAGTTCAAGTTGTTGCGTCGATCCCGAGTGACACCAACCGTGGACGTCAAAAAAGATCTTTTTTGACTTTCATGCTCCAAAGATAGCGGTTCACCAGAAAGCTCGTTAGGTTACATGAAATGAATGATAGCTCATTAATGTATCATGTGCACGTGTGTATGTTTTCAAAACAGACAACTCCAAAGGTACTGCTCAGCGCAGCAGTTGTGCCACAAACGTAACATGAGTGTTTTTAGTCGCGGGAATAATAATGCCTTAAAAAGTCAAAATGAATCATTGAATATGGAATTTTGTGAATATATTGACTTTAACGATAGACATAGTGAGCTGAACTGTACACTGAAGTGTACAGCACTTTGTAGGGAGGTAATGCAGATTAGAATAGAATATGATGATGGTGTATTTGGATGCGCACACGCGTTGAACTTGAGTAGAAGAAATCGCACTGCTAAAATACAGTACTGCCAAGAGGACTAACTATCGCCGGATTTGTTTGTGTAATTGACATTATGCCTTCCCACGGCCAGACCACAGGGAATATGAACAGATGAAGGCAGTTGGTTCCATTAAGACCATTTCGTCGATCATGGACGTAAAGAAGATACACTTTTATCCATGCATACATCGTTAAAACGCATCAAGTATTGATAGAACGAACTTAAATGGGCTATATTGATTCCGATTACTACATGATTATGATTACTTGTACACAACAATTGTATACTGAGTAGGTGTCATGAGTTTACCAACCATTACAACTGCCAGACAAAGAAGGTGTCGGACAAGGGCGCAGCCGTATTTGTTTACTGTAAACATTAAAGGTTTAGGTCATGAGATCGCATTCATCCGTTCAGTTCACTTGACGTATGTACACTGTACATTAACCGGTTTCAAGAACTAATAATTCTATGACACGAATCTACGTGTTTCCAAGTTCCTCAAAATTTATTAGCAAACGGTTTCGTGTAAAGTAAGCGTTCATAGCATAAATTAAAATGTTGATGAAATTTCAGTATCCTTGGGTAAATATTGATTCAGGTAATTCAGTATTTGATGTTTGATAATGCATGGATGTTAGATGTGAACAATTGTTATTCTAATGACATTTTTTTACAAAGTGATTTTCAAAGACATCTAAGAGAATCTGTTCATGTCAAGTCGTCACATTTATTTTACCACACATTTTGTAGGATATTGTTGGATGTTGGCCCATGCACTATCAAGTATTGTCCATTTGTACAGTATCTGTGTATAATTCCGTCTGTCATTGTCATTGAAATCGCTCTTCAGATTGCTCTGAAACTTGGTATGCATGTTCCCACGGGTAGTACTCACTGTGCCTGCCACATTGAATAAGCCAAATGTCATTGATACTATGTTTCTATAGATAAAATATGAATCATCTGAATGTGTTCTTATTTTAGTATGCATTGTTTCTAGGTACACTACATCAAGTCATGCCGCAAGTTTCATTGTGACATCATAATTAGGTCACATTTATATATATTGATTCTGTATAAGTAGGTCATGTGTCAAAGTTGGAATGTATGAAATACCTAAAACATTATGAGCATAATTTATAGCATAACGCATTTGCATTGTACAATAAAAGAAAACGTTAATGAACACATTTTCTTACTTTGATTAACACTCAGAATGAACTGTACGAATATATCATTGCACCTATTTTTTTCCTCTTCACAGATTTCCACTGGGAGGATTACTGTTACGTGAAGATAAATTCAAATCAAAGAACACATTCACAAACACAAATAAAATTGAAATAAGATATTGTATACAACTGAATCTCTGTTAATGCATTTACTGAAATATTAACATAAAGCGTAATTATGACATACAACCAAAACCAAACATATTTTTACCATATTTCTGAAGTATTTCCGTAGTACTTCTGTTATGTGTAGAAATCGAACAAAAAGTGAACTCAGCAGTTTCCGTGTAAAACGGAATTTACTACGAAAATAAAACTAATTGCTAAGTCAGGGATAGAATACAAACTGTAAAAGTGTACAGATTACTTAACTAAGCTGGGACGGCAAAGCTCCTGTCTCAGAGTTGAAACAGTCAGTCGGATGAATGAACAGTCCTTTGGCTTGCAGGCTTGAAGTTGCACAAAGTCCACAGTATAAATCCAGCGTTGGCAGTGAAGGTCTTGGAGTCTTGAAATTAATACTGCTGGAGTTTCCAAAGACTTGAAGTAACACACAAGAGACACGATCCCAAAATGTCTGACTGCAAGCTGTGCACGTCCCTATTTATACCCATGTGCTTACATAAGAGCATATAAGAACAATCTAGAACTTTTATTGACATGCTAATTACTGTTCTAAAATTATCTCTCTTACACAACTAATTAAATTTCCAGAACATTCCAAATACCGCTAATTGAATTCAAGTTTATGAGGTCGCTAAGGGCAGTGACTTTGAGAATGTTCTAGACTAATTTACTCAGGTCAAGACGAGTGTGGGGGAAAATGGCGTACATAATACTTCAGCAACAAAATACTTTCCTGGTGAATTTTGCTCAGACCATTTATGAAAACCAATGTCACATTTAATCTTGTGACACTTTTAAACATATATCACTTTTTATGAAAGTTTATCCTATACTCACACAAATCCTCTTTTCAATGACGAGTTTTTCTAATGACACACTTTGTTATTGAAACCCATTCTCCCGTTAAATGTTACTTATTTCAACTATTATCGCTTGGGCAACTTAAATTTTACTTTGATTTTACTACGTTATCAGATTTGATTCATTACTGGTTAGTTACTACGTTATCGGTTGTAACAGGGTATTTCAAGGAAAATGCAAGATCTCGTTTGGGCAAATGAGCATGTTCTTTTGGCATAATCACCACTCAAGATATCATTATCTGGGCTAAACATGTAATTACCCAAAATTGTATATCCCCAACGAAATACCCAGTGTACCGTTTATAACTCCATTATGATATAAAAAGAGACATGATGGCTAAAATCTTGGTAATGTTGATATTAAAAAAGGCATGAAGGGGATAGATCATACAATATTTGGTTAAATAATGTTTCACAAGTTGTCGGCTAGAGCTGTATGACTTTGTGGGAACATTCACAACTTTCTGAAACATTATTTTTTCACCTGGGGGGTAGTGCTTCAGAAGAGCCGTTTTCTAATAATTGCAGTATCAATGCTTATGGAGATACATTCTTTACTAATGGCTTTATCAATCCGTTCATGTGTGAATAGACCATTACGGCTGTATATCACAGAGTTGATGTACTCTTGATGCGAAAGTCAGCAATGGGTCACAGACACAAGGCAGACTTAGTTTACATTGCTTTTGTGTCATAGGAAATAAAATGATTATATTTTCAGTTTGAATTGACCTTTCATCTTGAGCGGCCTGAGTATTTTTACTGAGTATTACCTATTAGTGTAGTCAATCACATAACTAGATTGAGATGGGGACTATTGTCGATTTTTTATTTTAAGAATATATCGTAACATACATGAAGATTTCTTAAATCAGCAAATAATGTATTATTTAAAAAAATATTTCATTTTGATAAGAAAAGGAATAACTGTAAAGTGATGTGATTTGCCTTATCTCGTGTGTTACATGAATGACCTTTACCACAGATATCTATATATTGCAATGCATTGTTTCAATACAAGATATATATTCACCATGATCTACTTTTTTGTTTTTCTATTTTGCCTTTCAAATTTGTTTAGCTGTATCAATATCCCTATTAAACAACATGACAAAGAATAAGTAAAAATAGCGTATCAACAGCTGTAAAGGCCATAGTTTGTATTCTTTTGTATTTGAACCCATAGTCTTTTACTTAACATGACATGAATTTTGACAATGCCTTCACTTGTCTTTCACAAAACTAAAATCTGAACCATTTTTACAGTACCACTTTTGACCAGTCCTACCATGTATGGCAAGAACTCAGAAGGATATACATCTGGTGACACAGTGGAAGTTTCAGCAGCAGTTCGACATTCCTTTACATGTTTTTGTATGGCAGCAAAACCAGCAGCATCAATCGAATGGTACCTAGAGTCATCACAACAATCAACTCGCATTACAGAGATAACTACAGAAAACACACGTAACAGTAAATTGTATGACTCAACAAGCACGTGGACATTTACTCCACAGTGGAAAGGACAACACAATCAAGTTGTCACTTGTCAAGCAAAGAATATAGCAAATACAAATTACTTGTCTGCAAACGTAAAATTGAATATATTAGGTTTGTATCTGTTTAATTTGTCACATCAGAAGTTATTCTTTGTAGGTTTTTATTTATAAGAAAAAATCGATTTCAAGACTGTTCAATTCATTGTGTGTAACAGAATGAGCACATGTTCAGTCGCTTTTATGGTCTAATATGTAGCTTTTTGATTTATCACATCATAAAATAATTCCTTAAAACTTCTAATTTAGGCTGCGTTCACAAAAATGGCTTAAGGCGGCACCGTGGTCCAGTGGTTAGGGCAACGGACTAACTATCAAAGGATGGTGAGTTCGAAACCTAGTTCAAGACCCGGTAGGTACAGAGTAATGGACTCACTGTCGGAGGACCGTGAGTTTTAGACTCTAGCACGGTGTTGTGCCCCTGAGCAAGGCACTTTACTCCTCAGTGCTCCATTGGGGCCAGGGTTAGTGGGTTATGTTTACTTCATCCTGTAATTGGGCTAACGCCCGTTGAATGATAGACTGATAAAAATGATGAGGGATGGCGGAATCGCCACTGAATTCTTATTTTTCAGACCTCCGTCAGTACCCTAAAATATTTTCAAGTCCCCCGTCTATATAGTAAAAAATTCAAGTCCCCGCCAGTTAGAATAAAGCGGCATGTCTATTAGGAATGAACGCTGAGTAAAAATTATACATTTACTAAGTCGTTCTGCACGCATATGTTCGATAGTACCTCTTATCAGCATGTTGTTAAGTCATATTCCAAGTGCAAGTTCTTATATTGCAAGTTATTATATTTAAGTGCATCAGTAGACCTATAGGATGTACAAGTCTATGCCAACTTGAGTTAACCCAACTCTTTGGCCAGGTCAATGGCATAAGCTGGAGAGCACACAAAATGACAATTATGAGGGAGAATGTAAATTGTGGATTACTGGCTACATCTTACCAAAATGTGAGAAACTGATCACAGTGACCTATTGAAGAATATATATATATATATATATATATATATATATATATATATATATATATATATTAAAGTACAAGACATATACGATTTACATGCTACTTATAATTTTTTTATAAAATTGACAATAGTGAAAAGTTTAAATATTCGATCACTTAAATATTTAAATCTCAGAAATTTGGGGGGCAATAATGGTAAATTTGGTGACAAATAAATTATTTCATTTTGCCTCTCATTTTTCTTGCACTTAAATTATTCTGAGTCTTTATAGTTACTGTTTACTGTTCAAAACTATAATTTCGTGTTATTGTACGGCGAGATGTGAAAATTTCATTCACTGCAGGATATTAGAATTAATGGTTTCATATATTAATTTTCAGTGATTTTCGAGAAAATCGTACAAAAGTTTCATCATGCATTTGTTTAAAATCAAGCAAGGCGAACCCATCTTTTTCTCATACTTCTCAGAATTCAAAAATCGATGGTAACTCTTCAGTCTCCTAGTCTTCTGTGTGTTGCTCTCTGGCCTGATCTTACATACAAGTACACGTATGTTTCGTTGTCAATTGAACGTCTTATCACCTAATTCTTCTTAAACTACATCAGAGCAATCACTGCCATTGCCGGTTTGCAATGCCTGTAGGCAGTAGCAGGGCAGTAGCTGTATTAACCTTAGTAGTATATATAATGTGTATGACTGTGATAAATTTTGTTTTATTTAACTACAATTCCCCCTTACGCGTTTGCCTATCGTGGGAATTCCCCGGACATGTCTATACACGCAGCCGCGTCACGCACAGCTGTCTGACCTATTTATAAACACACAACATGTATAGACATGTACGGGGAATTCCATGTGCACAAACAAACTAGTCTATATAAAGGGCTTTTACTCTGTATGTCAGTCAGTCGACGGAAGCACACACTAACGGAAGCAGAACCGGAGTCTAGCTGATGTGAGTATGTGAATTTTTTTTCCTACTGCATGACTGAGGTCTGATATTCTACAGTTTCTACAGAATCGTTCCGGGAGTTAACTTGTTCACCTGATAGATAAAATTTTATTAATTTCCTCTGAACTTAAAATATGTCGGAAGACCATTACTTCAAACAAAATGAGACGTTTTAGATAAATGGTACTGATATCTAAAGTGTAATTTGTATTTCTTTTAACAAATGAAATGTTGTTACTTTCTTCCGGAGGACTACTACGAGCAACAATATCTAAATCCTTACTATCTTTATCAATGGTTATGATAATATTGCAACCCGTTCTTGAATCTGTTTTTATAGCGATATTTCCAACTAAATCGTCAAACTCGTCTCCTGAACCTAATTTTATGCATTTGATAAAGACTGTACCATGCTCAATTATTTTCATATTATCAGTCATCTGTTGATTCATAGTCTGTAAATTTAATTCAGCTGTCCCCTCCCCCACACTTTTCAGACCCAGTTTCTTTAAAGTTGTGTCCCAAAATAATCTTACTGGAACTCCATTAGCTGTATATGAGCAATAATTCTCCCCGTTATTTATCCACCTTCGCAGTGTATTATCTGTCTTCATTATTGTATTCAGAGGACTAATTTTAAGGTGAATCGGTATACCGAGTAGTGTAATGTATGGGTTAACAGGCTCAAGCCAACGGCGAAAATCAAGCAACTTGTACTTGTTAACATTGCTATCAAAATAAATCACATTTGGAGTTCCCGGCAGTTCAGCACACCTCCTGCAATTTCACTATCAAATATATCTAAGATGTTACGCGGTACATTATAGGCATGAATTTCTGACTATCCCCATCCCATGTCAGAGCAAAAGGAGTAGGATTATTTGAAGCCTTTGTAGCGTCTATTATCGACTCATCAATGTCTTACAGTTCGGAAAATTCTACAGCATGTTCGTGACTTTGCACCGCGGCAGAGGCTAAAACAAAAAGTTTCTCACAGTCCTTGTATCGAAGGACGTAATGCTTATTATGATTACCTGCTATATTAGTATTATTGTTAACTTTAACATCACTCAGATCTTCGAGCTCGAGATTTTGTGTATGCATTGTACCTGGACCGAAGTTACTTGGGTTAGACATACTCCGTAGGGACGTATATACAGTGAAAAATAAATAATACCTTGTAATAACAAGGAAAAACAGGAGTATCAAAAAAGCGAGAGAAATATAAACATTATTACGTACAATATAAATATACAATCATGGCTTCAGCTATAGGAATGACAGTTCTCGGTGCTGTATTAAATGCAACAGAATTCACAGTAGGAAATATTATCGGACAAAAGCTTTCTGGGAATGGTGACACTCTTATTGAAGAAAAAATTAGACATGATAAAGCATTAGAAAAATTTGAACATGATCACGCCGTCTGGTCAGAAAAAAGATTACTCCAAGCTGATTGGGAAAGAGAAAATCAAGCAAAGGACGCGCATGCTGCAGCTGAGTTAAGAGATACAGATGCAGAAATCCTGGAAGAAGCAGCAGCGGTGGCGCAAGCCAACTCTTCGTCAGGACCAGCGCAATTCTCAGATTATTATCAGCCCAGTCCCGAGCAAAAGAAATATGAAATGATTTATATTGCTGGAGGGGTGGTCGTGGGATGGTTTATGATGCGTTAGGTACAGCAATTCAATACAAAAGCTAGTTGGCCAGTTATTGAAATTGACTTCCTTTCCGCCCTGATCTGTTATCCAAATACGCATTGAACTCATGTAATATGAGCCTTTTCTCAATGGCATGGAAATTGAGCCCCTGTTTTTAAAATCATAGGTGACCTTTTCACTTATTTCTTTTGTATCCTGGACGGGAAGTATTTGTAAACAGTTCGATACTTTCCCCTGTATGTATTCACCCGAGCTGCTTGAAACATAATTTCCAGTCACATCGACGACATCTGAATGAACTATATATTTATTGACTGTTAAGAAATCCGCTCGACCTGGACTCATAGTACTTTTTAAGTCCCCGCAAGCGGGGACTTTATGGGTTAGGTCATGTCCGTCCCGGCGTCCTTCCGTCCGTGCACCTGTCATCAACGATTTCTGTGGCATCTGTGAAGCGATCGTTTTGTAACTTGGCATAAATGTAGTACCATATGGTCTCTTGATGCACAGTCCTTATTATCTCAAAATAATTCAATTTAGTCACCAAAATTACTCTTGATGTCTTTTATTCAGACTTTTTTTCTCTGAATCCGAATCTGAAGCCAATGTTTGGATCATGTAAATACACTGATGACGTAAATCACCGGACTGTACGATTATTTATGGGGGAGACGCTAGTAAAGGTTGTAGTCGATTCCAAAAGGTATTTCGCAGGACTGGTGACGGTTTCGGTTGGTCGGTTTTAGGAGTTTTAGGCGTCAAGCGTTGTCTGTCGTGATGAACGAGAGCCACAGAAAGCTTTAGTAATTAGTGCAAAAAATGTCATCTCGTCAGTTTTAAACGTCATCGTTGACAAGCACTACGGTTGTTTATGCGTGCTCCCGTAAAATAATGGTATGGTCAGACGATTTGAATCGCTGGTGATCACATGCAGTGAACACGTGCTCAGAAATGCCAAATGTGGCTGTTTGACAAAGTTATCTATCTGTTTGGGATCAGACGGTCCGTCATGACGGGACGAAAAAATAAAGGCGGCGTTCGACGTCGACTGCATTGGCCACGAATGATGCCGTCCGCAAAGTAATGCAGTACCGAAAAACCGTCATTAATATTCAACTTTTTTCACTACTCGGAAGTTGAAAGAACGGCTAGTACGGGATCGAAATAAAATACTCGAGAAAGAAC
>LD348774.1:396298-427823 GCA_001465055.1 Ptychodera flava | reverse complement strand
ACTCAATTCAACTAACCTATTACTCAATTCAACTAACCTATTACTCAATTCAACAGAAGAGGAAGAGGAAGAAGAGGAGAGTGATCGTCCAAGCGGAAGTGAATCTGAGGAAGAGAGTTCTGAATCAGGGGTAAGTTGAGAAGTCATGACCTTTGACCCTGTTACAACCAAACTAAGGAAGAATGTGGTTTCATCAATGACAATATGGAGAGAAATTGCATTTAAAATCGATTATGGATTAGAAGTAATATATTGCTTTCATATTCAGTGTACAGATGTACGGAGTGCATGGTCCCTTCATCATGATCACATCCCTTCATCTCAATGGAAAGACAGTGACTGCACATGTACATGCTTACAGATAATCAATAGTGTTATCACTGTCACAGCTTCTAGGTTAAGACTCCTGTCATAAGGTTACAGTACAAACCATAATAAAAGTTGACACTGAGCAAAATACATCATGCATGTGTTGCTCAAACCATCAGCTACAAGTTCATTCAGTTTGTGGTGCCATCCATCCACCAAGTGCCCTTAGTCTGAATATTGGAGTCTATTTTCAAAATATCAACATTGGACTACACATAATTTAGTGTTCATGACCTTTACATATGTAATTCAGAATATTCTTGACAGTATCTTAGGCATAGACACACATTTGATAGGATTCAGTTTAGCCAGGGGTAGACTTTTAACTAGGGTTAACCTAGACAAAAAGATCAATGGATTCTAGGAATACTAGGTCTGATATGAAATTGAATATAAAGTTTATTCATATGCTTGTACACTGTCGACTTAGCAAAAATAATCTTTTTTGAAATTTTTATTTTGAAAATGATGTTAAAGTCAAGGTCAGAGAGCAACTGTTAATTTGCATAAATTGTGTAAGAAGATCCAGAATTGAATAACCTTGGAGGAGAAGTTATTTATAAAATACCTGTTACTTGGTAATAATTTACTTATGCTAATTTATGTCACTGTGAAGTTCCATCATAATGCTCTTTTGATCATGGGCAAACTGTCTACCAGGCATAAGCCTCTATGTAACCAAGTCATCAAGCTTTGTGTTTTGGTTTTCTATCTTTTCATGATTTTGGTTTCTTTCTTTTCAGTCTGAAGAGAGTGAAAGTGAAAGTGACGAGGAGGATGAGTCCGATGAAGAACGGCCGTCAAAACGGAGAACAAAATCAAAAATATCTGCACAGGTAAAGAAAACTAGTAACCACGTGGCTGACAATTCTATTTACACCATTTATATGAACAGTTGAAGTTCGTTTTCTGGGCAAGAGTGATAATAAGCAGACTAATATTCTTTGTTTTATTCTGATACCTTCTTCAACAGGGTGAATCGGATGAATCAGGTGATCTCTTTGGTGACAACTCAGCAGATGAAAGAGAATTGGAATCGGATTCAGAGGAGGAAGAAGAAAAACCAAAGGTTAGAATAGATGATCTTATCAGATTGTTTTTAGAAGCTTACATGACAACTGCCCTGCTCTATCTCCTGTAAGTGTACCCATAGGTAGTCCATGACCACATCCAACAAGAATAAACAAAAACCTTGGTAATGGATTTCATTAAATTTGAAATTGTTCCCCACAGTAGTTTTGTGTGCTAGGTTTGATGTGGTACTGTTGTGCATGATTTGTAACAAATACATAGCAAATTATTGTTTTCTATTATTCATAATCATGGCATAAATGAATTGTATTTCTATTTAAGTGTGAGATGATTATAAATGACAAGATTTGTCCCAGGTGTCAGATAATTTACATAAGTAAATAAATTCCCTAGCATTTTATCACCACCAGTACAGACGGTGCAGAGTTAATTCGATGATTTGTTTTTGTAAAACTTGACGCAGAAAAAAAAGGGTCCGGCCTTTGCAGCTGAATTGGCATCCAAGATTGGAGCACCAGGACCCATGGATGATAGCGAAGATGAGTGGGAGGAGGGAGAGAAACCACGGAAACAGAGGTCAGAAACTTCATCCAGTATCACCTCTGAAAGAATTGATAAGAAGAAGAAGAAAAAGAAGGAAGACAAAAAAGGCAAGAAGAAAGGAAAAGAAAAGAAACAAGAGCAAGGTATGGATTAGTTTTTGACATTTATTTCGTTCTTTAGTGTAATGACCCTTGATTGTTTATGTCAGGTACATGAACTTGTTTTCTGAAGTATTCTCGCATGAAAACGAACTGATCAAGATTACCAAGATTGATCACTAACCATTTCTTCCAAGTTACTGATGTTAGTATTGTTATTTATTTTACAACATATTTGGTGTTTGTGTTCATAACTGTAAACTCAAACAGAAAACTGTTTGTTATTTTTTTCTGAGTTTTTGCTGACTGTAGGTCCCAAAACACAGAGACTCATCGTGAATATCACTTTATATTTCAGAGAATGATGATTTGTTTGGTCCTCCACAAAATGATCTTTTTGAAGATGATGAGTCACCATTTACAAAGAAGTCTGGTCTCTTCAGCAGCAGTGGTGGTGGTCTGTTTGATGATGAAGAAGAAGAAGTGAGTGTAATTGAATTTTACATGTGTAGAAGTATGAAAGTTTCAGCTCTTTTTAATTCTGTGATTCCTACCCAAGCAGTGTACTCTGCCATTTTTTGTCATAGCACTGAGCTTATCACACCTGAAGGTACAGCACGCAACTGATACCTCCAGGTTACTTACTGAATTATGTGACAGAATTGTTAAAATGTATTTTTTAGGGTAAAGATTCACTGATAACAAGTAAAGAACCTTCATGAAAGTAGGACAAGTAATACTGTTTTTGCTTCTGTTGGAAAGAAAAGTAACATTGACTGCTCAAGTAATTTTTCAAGATTATGAAATTCAATGGAATATTGTATTGGAAATATAACCATCTATCACAGCAATTAAAATATCTTTCCATCTTATGACAATTTCTTGTCATTGAATCTTGTCAATCATAAGTGATTTAAAGCATTTCTGTCATCCTTCCCAAAGGCACAACAAACTTACAAGTACATTGTAATACTTTGATATACTGAACAAAAACATACAAGAAAGTTGGGCAGTTTCATTTCTTCAATTTGTTTATAGATTACAGAGTTAATATTAATTCACTCATTAAAAATAAGCAAGTTCATGGAAGCAGAACAAAAATAACTTTTCTCTTTAAAATAAATATCAACAAAATGTAATAATATAGTATCTAGGAAATGTTATGGTCCATTTGACATTTTACAGCCACAAAAGTAAATCATATCACACTTTGAAAGAGAAGTATCAAGTGTATATTTGTACCTCTCTCTTGCCATATTACACGACCTTTAGTATCTTTGAAAGGAGATCATCATATTTACTGAAGAAAAAAAATGGACATGCATTTAAATATTGTAATATTTCTGTTTTTAATGTGCATTTTAAATGATGTCTTTGTGATTTCTTTGCTCGTACAGGAAAACCTGTTTGATGACAAACCTGTCAAAAAGGAAAAAGTTAAGAAACAGGAGGAGGAGTCGGAGGAGTCAGAAGAAGAAGAAGAGAAACCGATAGGTTTGTAAACATTTTAACATGTTTTCTCAACCAAAGACCATAATGTTTACCATACAGCATGTACATTGTAGAGTTGACTCATAACCTGGGCAATTTAACCAATGATTTAGAGTATATCAAAGATGTATCATAAAATAGTGATATTTAGTTCCAGAGACCAGCTCTGGAACTGTTAGTTTTTGCTCACTTTCCTTCTTTCTTTCTTTCTTTCTTTCTTTCTTTCTTTCTTTCTTTCTCTATTTCCGGTTTTACTACCATAGAACATGCTATACACAAATTTTACCTTAATTACCCAGAATGCATTGCGACACGCCTATGACATCATCGCTCAGCTCGGACGGGTTTTACGGGCAATTCTTGTTTGTTTATTTATTTATTTTTTATTTGGCATTGCTCAACTATCATATTGCGTTCAGTTATTAATAATTCTAGCTTTATTTCGCTTTGTTTTTTGTTGCTTTTTGATTTTTTTTTTCTCTAAATACTCGCCGTACGTGGCGCTACACTGTTTCGCCCGAATGCTCATGAAACAACATGGCCGCGTATCGATCGCCTCGCTCGCACAGAGACAGAAAAGTAGCCTTTTCCTAAGTTTACAAGCGCGGCTGGGCACATCGTGTACCTAGGCGAGGTGGGTGTGCTCGAAAACGATTATCAATGCAAAATTTGGACTCAAAATCGGCTGTTTTGGCGGAGAAACTGCCCGCCGTATTTCTGAGGAGCCACCAGCGGTTTTTCCTATATCAGTCTGCGGGGCTGTGGTGGGAGGCCGTTTAACGCCGGTAACACACATCCCTTCCATGCAGAGCTAGGCATTCATAGTGAACGTACTGTCTGTCATGCACCGGCATGCGTTGGCTGCACGTAAAAGCAACTCAACTTTCCAAGATCAAATGGTCAGTATCTTGTGAAAACAGCGACATAGCAATGAAAATTGTTTTAGTCTGTGCTTTTAATCAAATGAAAATGCATGTGGCTCAATTTCAACGGCCTAGGTCCGATGTTTCCTCTCGTCTGATCATCGTCGTAAATGACACGCCTCTTTACGGCAACAACTCAGCGCTACCCGTCAAGCGATTGATTTTTGCGTAGGTCAGCGGAGCGAAAATTATTGCTCTGGCTCGCGAGAATGTCGTCTGATGAACATTTCCGTGCGTCGTCGCCCCCGTATGTATCTGTTGCGTTTTTACCGTACATGTAGGCATTTGTAATCTGTGTACTGTAATTCCCCGGACTGCCTTGCTTTTAGTTGTATTATGGTGTTCACTGCTATCAGCCCTGAATATTAAAATCCAAAGTACTCTTTCATTCTGCACCTATCTTTGTCACACATTCTCTTGTTTCTTCCGCTGCTCTGGTCTCTGGAACTTCGCTTTTGCTTGCAAATGCTTTCTAGTTAGATCTTGATTCCTTTGCCATGAAATGTGCAAGGCTCTGTCACATGTAGACTGGTTTACAAATCCTTTGTGTACATGTAGTTAGGATTTAGGAAGTCACTTTGCTACAGCGTTCTTTTCTGACATTAAAGCAATTATGTCAGAAGAAAGATAAAATGCTACTTGTGTTTCCACACTGTTCACTGAATTACGTTCTAAAGTTGGTACAAGGCATTGTCAATGCCTTCACTCTACTTGATGAATTCTAGTTCATTTGGCTGTCAATCAAACTTCGTATGTGGATAAAAAATAAATTGCAGTAGAGCATTCCAATTCCATATGTTTGCACTGCATACTGTCATGTTCGTTGAACATTTGCACAAATCATTGAGTACAGATGATGTTGAAAACTATGATATTTCTGTCCACGCCTTGGTACTGTAGTTACTGTTTCCTGTCTTCTTAAGAATATTTACTGACTGTTTGAAATCAAATCTCTATTTGTTGTGGATCTGAGCATGTTAGTCTAGAAATCATAGCACGTGGTGATAATGATAAACATGTCGAACACATTGCAGCAAAAAGCCCACCCAAGTTGACAAAATCTGGGAAAAAACTACCAGCTGGTGCTGTGTCATTGTTTGGACCGGGAGACAGTGATTTGTTTGGTGGTCCAAGTGAAGAACCTGATGACGTAGAGGAAAAGGTGAGAGAGTACCAAGCAATTTAAAATTAACAGTCAGATAAAATGAAATGTAAACAGTTTTGCGGAAAGTATTTGTAGGAGGGATCGTAGTAATATTTCAGTCAAAACAAAGGATTAATATTTGATTCAATTGGAATTTATACTGTGGAAAAGATACAGCAGATATTTTGCAAACAATGCAATGAGAATAAGTGAGATACATGTAACATTTTCACTATTAAACTTGTTTTCGGTGACGCAGTAGTTAAGGAATGGCTGTTGTTTAACTTTGAGAGGAAAAAGAGGAAAATGTAGGTCTGATTTAGTACCAATGCAGTCTTTCATAATTCCCCTATACTGTGATTATTCTAGTGTATGCAATAAAAGTTTGCTGTATTTTTGTAGGCTGGAAGTGAAGAAGTGGTTACAAAGAGTGAGAGAAAACCACCCAGCAAACCATCCATCAGTAGTGGATTGTTTGATGATGAAGATGAAGATGATCTCTTTGGCTCTTCAGCGAAATCAACAAAGAAAGGTAAACATAGATTTGGTGATTTCTGATGTCAATTTCGGTCTAAGATTCCATGTAGTCATTAGATGCACATATCACATTATCTTCAAAATTTGTTTCAAATGTCTCAAATAAATGTAATATGGTGATTGTATACAAATTACTTGTAGTGGTTCCATACATCCAGGATTGAATGAGATCAATGGCATAGGTCTCTCATTCTGATGGTCCAAGCTACCCTGTGTCAGATCAAACACATCATACAACACAGTTATAGGTTTGTTAAAATAATGTATAAAGCAGTCTAGCCGCAATTTTCTTTCACAGCAAGTGGCTCAATCTGGAGAACAGAATTTCGATATTCATGCTTAATCTCATCTATGAAGTTCTGTGATGTTTTGAGTTCAGTTTACTGGAGTCAAATTTTCCTTTTCTGTGAATTAATGATCCAGAGCCATCCAAGCCTGCACAGAAGAAGAAAGAGATTGATTTGTTTGCTGATGATGAGGATGATGATGAAGATGACTTCTTCAGCAGAAAACCTCCAAAACTTGATGAGCCTGTCGCTAAGAAACCAGAAAAAAAGAAGGTAAGTAATGATAGCTCGTAGGTCATTTAAGGTTACTGGCAATAGGCAGGTCAAGGGTCAGAGTTGGTATGATATGATAGGTCATGAATCACTTAACCCTTTCAATCCCAGTTCCTGTATACAGGTCCAACTTTACTATAGAAAACAATGGATTTTGGACAAACCATGGTGGTGAAAGGGTGAAAGGTAACTGGATAGGTCTCGAGGATACCAGTGATAGGTCAGGGGTCATACCGGTAGTTATGATAGGTCATAGGTCAGAATAGTTTAGTGGTGGTAGATCTTAACAGAATTAGGAATTGGAAGCAAAGTATCTTGAAATTTTGTGAGTGACTTTTAAACAAAACTGAACGAAATCAGTGTTTATCTCATTATTAGATTAATTATAGTGATACCGGTATTTTAATCAAAATAAGTTTCAAATGTACCTAACTTCTATCCTTTGGTTTGGCCCGCTCCAGCAAAAGAAACAATCAGAAGTTTTTGTTTTTCATGCAAAGAGAGGATTTTTAGATGGATTTTTGCTCATCTTTCTAACAAATATATCTTCAAGACAAGTTACTGTATTTTGACCTGTAATATTTACGTATTTATTAGCATTCCATTGTGATAAATTTTCTCTGTCTAATTATTCTGCACAGCCTGTTGGTGGAGTGTCAGTCTTTGGAGATATAGATCCACTAGCTGGAGACAAGAAAGAACCAACACCTGCTCCAAGCAAGATAGAGGAAAAGAAAGTCACGGCCACAGACAGCCCTGCAAAACCATCTGCCAGTGTTGGAAGTGGTTTGTTTGGTGGTGGTGGTGATTATGATGATGATGACATGTTTGCAGTGCCTAGTACCAAAAAGGAAAGGTAGGTACTGATATGTACATGAGGTATCAGTAAAATTAACATATCAGGGTTTTCAAAAATTAAATAAGTAACATCTTAGAGACAGTCTGGTACTATACATTATTGCCTGAATACATGGGTTTATGTGCCCGAGAGCAGGTGACAATTTGCCTGATGCCAGGAGGACAAATTGTTTCCTGCTGCGAGGGCACATAAACCCATGTATTCGGGCAATAATATTTTTATTACATGCCTCTTCACAGTTAATGCTATATGACATTTTTAGTTACATGCAGGGCATTTTCAAACAATTTTACCATTATCAACCAGCATCAAACAGATATTAGCGAAAATCAAAATAAAAGTTCACGCATGGATATTTTACACCTAGCCTCAAGCGTCTACTTTGACGTCAAAAACGTCAAAGAACTTCACTGGACTGGGTAACCATAGAAACCGGTCAGTACATCATTCACCGACCCACTAACTCCCCGGATGTTCCTATTCAAATCAATGCACTGATTTGCACTCACATCGAGGCATGTAATAAAGTGATATGTTGTTTGTCACAGCCAAGAATACTGTATTTAACATCACACTGTCCGGTAACATTTATGTACATGTAACTCAGTAAGAATCCCTGTACCTATCAGTTATGGCATTCAGCAGAATTTCATTTTCAGTGGTAGAAAGTAACTACTCAGTATGCTTTTCAGTTGTACACCACATTCATCAGACTCTCTATTGGAGATAAACGTTGACGTTTGTGGGTTTTTGTTAAAATGTCCCCACCAGATTTGAACATATATCACAGAAAGATCACAGCATGCTATTTGAGTAGTGTAATTACTCTATCTTTGCTGTGTGTTTTGTAATTATGATGTTCACCGTAGTTATTCAGTACCTGCTTCATTTTGTCTTTTATCTTTTTTGCATCTCAGCAAACCCAAGACAAAGAAGCCCAGTGCTGTCATCTTTGGTGATGATGATGATGAAGATGATTTCTTCAGTACTTCATCATCTACAAAGTCAACTCCTAAAAGAGACACTTCAGATGCTAAGGTAGGAGGTATAAAATGAACAGTCATTTTTTTTACTCTGATTCATAACAACTGAAGCTACAGT
Source organism: Ptychodera flava (assembly GCA_001465055.1). NCBI lineage: Eukaryota > Metazoa > Hemichordata > Enteropneusta > Ptychoderidae > Ptychodera > Ptychodera flava. Next base: position 419,166 of record LD348774.1, on the reverse strand, counting down.
TTCTGAGCCTTATGACAAGGCACACAGACAACAGTATTTCAGTGTTTTATGTCTAAGTGTGTTTGTTTGCCACCAGAAGAAGGAAAAGAATTTGAGAAGAGATGGAAAATACATGAGAGTATTGATGATTCCTAAAGTCAATGTATGTTAAAGTTTGTCATATTTGACCACAGTGTTACATCAAGTTTCAGCTCCAGGCTGCAATTGTAGTGTGTGCAGATACCTTCCAAATTCGGCTGCTGTCAACACTGAGGGCGCTGTTCACACTGTCAGTCTCACATTGCACAATCGAGTACCTATCATAGTGAGTGCCAGCTCTGAAGTACAGGTGCACTGAGGAAGCTATTAGAGTCAGTCCGAGCCGACTGTCTTCCATTAAAGTACTTCCACTAAACTGACAGGCTTAATGATAATAAGAGACTTTGCTATTACGATTGACACAGACCGGGGGTTAACCTTCAATATGGAAGGGTTTGAGGAATGTCATTGGTGTTACCGTAAAATTCCCAATTGAAGCCGCGGCTTGTATTAGAAACATTTTTGAGGGACCCCTGGGATCACGCACTGAAGTCCCAGTGCGGCTTCAATTACGTACATTTCCTGTGTTTCGATATTTTTCTCAATGCTCACCAAGCATTGCAGGGGCAATCGCTATTGTTATGCAAATTCGTACCAATGAATTCTGCGTGAATAAATTACCCACATAAAAAGCCCCTACCCTAGCGTAACTCCAATATAGAAACGTTAGGAGAGTGTATTTGGTCGTTAAACTTGGTAAAATTCCTTTTACATAATAAGGAAACTATTAAAAGATGTTAAAATAATGGGAAACTGGAGTTCCCTTGACAGCATCGTAAGGAAAATAACACGTTTTTCCAGTACTTTCTTGATTCTCTGACCATGCTGACCCCCGTCCCCTAAATAGAATAGTCTCACTAAGGTCGGCCATGTTGACCAGCACTGGCAGCAGCATGCATGATGTCTTTGTTTCAAGTTTAGGGGCTTTTGGACGCTGAAATTTCACAAAAATGTCACTTCTGTATTCAGAGATTGTACAATCAATTTCTTTGGACGTGTAAGTCTATTTTGAAAGCCATAGAAGTTCAAATGGTGTTGAAAAAATCGTGCATAAAATTAGCATAAATTAAGCGTCCATGGCAGATGGGGGTCCCCTTGATTTACAGCTGTCTTGTGTTGCCGAACCGGTGGCTCATACTAGGATAGTGCAATAAAGGCAAGCGAATGGCCTTTGGTAACTTTACTGGCATGTTTTTGTGAACTGTTTTGTGGTCAAATTTTATTTTCTTATGATCAAAAACGGAACATGTACAAGCTTATATGCACCTACCATGGTCATTCTGCAGCCACAGTACAGTATAGGCAGTTCATTATGTCAATATGATGCAGGTGGTGTTGTTGTACGTCAGGCATCGGTAAGGGTACGTGGGTATTGAATGAAAACTACGTATTTGAAACATGGTATCTCAATCTCTCAACTATTTTAACTTGTACACAAACACCGTTGCTTCAAAATTGTTGCATCAGGTATTGACTATGGCGGTGTTAACCACACTGGAAAAACTTCGGCCGTGTTCAAACATACACACAAACGTGCCGATACATGGGGCATTGTTTGTTACAATGACAAAATGCACAATGGTAGTAGTGTTAAAAAGGAACTTTTTATTGGGTATTTTTTCTGTAAGAAAGACACCTGTCAATCATTAGCACAAGTCAATGAGAGGACGCAAGCCAGCTGGTGTGAATTTCAGCATGCATTGTTTCATGATTGGCTCAGAGAAGGGGTGCGGCTTCTATAATGGTACAATTCAAAAACCCAAAATGGGCAAACAATGAGCCAAGACAATGTTTCAAAGTCAGGGTGCGGCTTCAATTAGAGGTGCGGCCTCTATTGGGAATTTTACGGTACTTCAAAATTGATTTTTTTGTCTGATTCAGGCAAACTACACATTTTTTAGCAAAATCTAATCATTCAAACAAACACAGTCATTGTAAAAAAAGAATTTCTTAACTTTTGCAAATATATATTTGCATTGGTTGTCACTGATGGTACTTTCTTATTTTCCACTTGGCTTTCCAGAGTACACCGAGCAAAAAGCCGGCAAGTGATGATCTATTTGGTGGTGATGCTGGAGGCATTGAGGAAGATGAGGATGATTTGTTCTCTACCAGTATTCCAAAACCAAAGGAAGGGTGAGTTAGCAATGCAGTACAGTGTGTAGTAAACAAGGCAGCTTCAGCCAGGACCTCAAACTAGCCCTTTTAGCGCCAAAGTCAATTTTTTTTCACCTTTACAAAATATACCACAGTCTAATTTTTTCAGATTTTTTCCAAAATTTTGAAAAAAAAATCGTAGTTAATTAAATGTCATGTCCATTTGCTCCAAAATCATCAAAACAAATAAAGAAAAATTCACAAAAATTTGTAAAATGTTGCACTAAAATTTTTGTTGGAAAAATTACAGCTCTCAAGGGGTTAAACGTTTATTTGACATTGCAATCAATATCATGTACAACAAACTCTTGTCATGTCATATACTTTATTCTAAGACCAATGATACAGTTCCACAACACATTGGCATAGAGCTGACAGCGTTGATGATTTGCCTTGATAGTACACTCAGGCAGGCAAAACCTTTGCAGACCTCAATATTATTTATTCATAGGTTACATAGCCATCTTACCACTGTACTCTTTAGGGTAGTATGTGACTTGAAAGTGAAATACTTTGACTCTTACTCAAACTTTCCCAGTGATAATTTCAACCATTCTCTCACCAAATCAAGAATAAAAATCACAGGTCATCTTGCAAAATTTATGACCAGGGAAACAAAGTACCTAACATTTACCAATATTTTAAATGCAAAATGGCTGACATCCCTGTGTTAACTCCGTGGACGAAAATAACATTTTCAATTTTTCGAAAAAACTAAGACTGTGAAAATTTTCTTACTCCAAGAGCTTTAAAATGAGACCCCACAAGTGGTAGATCAGAAAAGAATTGTAAAACTTTGTGTCCAAATATCTGTCCTTGAGCTGCATTCTATTTTAATTCTTACCTGAACTGATACACCAGTGACTTCAATCAATCAATCAATCAATCAGCAAAGTTTATATAACGCCAAAATCCAAACCCAGTGTTTTGCTATGTGATGCTCAATGGCTAAACCACTCTGTATGCTCTGGAGAACATGTGCGTTTTCAGTTTTCTTTTGAAAGTTTCCAAGTTTAGGGATACTCTGATGTCGAGTGGTAGTGTCCATGGTTTAGGTGCAGCGTTTGAAAATGCTTGGCCACCTTAGGTGATGGTTTTGTAGGTTGCAGATGTTCAATGTTTCTTGGTGAATTATACAGATGAGAAAAAAGCTTCTGTGATGCAAGAAAATTTTAGATATTGTATATACTGGTATGTAGATACAATGTATAGGTTTGATGTAAGGGAATTTCAAAAAATGCCAAAAAACAGCTCAAAGAGTTCTGAAGTATCATGAGTCAGACGGCACACTTCTCCTTACAGACGCAAGTTGCGGACCTTTCTCCATCAAGCACTTATCAAATCTCATTACGGTACATTTCAATGGTACAGTAGGGATCTTCTTACAGTGTAATGGAGTTCAAAGGGTCAATCCGGCAGATTCTTTGCACTGTAAGAGTTAAGGAGGACCTACTTATCACTCTTCCTCAAAAAGAGTTTGATGTTGCCATGTCAACTTTGGTATTCAATATTCCTTGCCACCAGTGTATCATGAGAAATCTGATCATACCAGCCAGAAAATGGTTTGTACAAACACGGTCCCTCCACAAACTGTATCTAATAATAGACTCAACTTAGTAGAAAAGTTTCTCATCCTTATCAGTTTCTCACTCAACATTGTTAACTTCCCACAAAATGGTTTTGTTTATCTGTTAAAGCTCCATAAGCTGTATCTTTGGCAATTTTTTCAGAACTTTTGTTTTGAGGTCTCCCTACACTTTCTGCATTGAATCGCTGAACTGCAATTTAGTGCCAAGTATTTGGCATATCAACACAACCTATATGAGTATAATCTCTATTGTTATTGTTGAAAATTGCATTCAAGTCCTGACTAGAATTTATTTGTAAACAATAAACAATGATCACTACATACATACAAGCTGTGTTAACAAAAAGAATACTCGAAATTTCAGCATGACAAACGGATTAGGGTCAGACATGGTAGTTGATATACAGAAGCAGAATACTGAAAAATTTGCCACTAGTTACAGCTTATGTCCCTTTAAGTTGCAGCCATGGCTTTCAGCAGTTTCAATAGTAGACATGCTGGAAAGTTGACTGACACATTGAAGTACATCGTAATATGTGGCAACATCTGCCATTGAATGAAAGTTTGCCATGTATTGAGAATCTACCAATCACAGATATCATTTTAGATATGCACAGCCATGCAAAAGTACTATGAAGATTTATGTTGCTTGTGCTTTCATATGAGGCAGATCCACATCAGTGTACATATTACTTGATAGTGGTTTAATCATATCATTTTGTACATCAGTGTACATATTACTTGATAGTGGTTTAATCATATCATTTTGTACATCAGTGTACATATTACTTGATAGTGGTTTAATCATATCATTTTGTGCATGTATACGTTAAGGTGGTTGGAAAGGCTATTTTTGCACCAATTCTTTTCTCAGAGTTAATGTCAAATTTCAAGTGTTTGAATCAAGATATTTAGTTCAAATTTTCAGGATAACTCCCTTAGTTAATATTTTCTCCAAAGAATATAAAAATTGTATATTTGCAGCCATGATTTTGAAATATGACACCAGTAAATATTAAAATTTAATTTTTCATATTTTTTTTACATATTTGAATTTAATAATAATTGGATAGTATTAATATGACCAAATTAGTTATAAATATGTTGACACTATTTATTGTAAGATTTGTACGGCAGGATTTGTAAATAAAATTTGTTTGTATGATTTTACATGGGTTTATATATCAAAAAATTATCAAAAAATTCTTTCAAATTTCAAAATGTGATTTTTCAAAAAGTACTTCAAATACAGGAAAATTGTGCCGTACCAATCTTATCTGTAACCTTGTTAATAGGCTGTAAAAATTCCATGTCCATATCTCATTTCAAAGTTGGATTAAATTGGTATACAATTATGTAGGAAAACTGTTATTCTGTCAAAAATGTTGAAAACAAGCCATATTTGCACCCCTCTTTTGAAGTCATAGAGCATTTTTTTTGGTTAATCTCACTTTTGACACCTCTTAGGCACTAAAAGAATCTAAAAATGCATTTACAATAGCAGTCACTCACTCTGAATGCCAGCACCGCCTTGTCAAACTTTCCTGAAAAACAGCAAATAGGTAATGACTTTCCCTTTTCAAACATTTTATTAAAAGCTAGGGGACCTCTACCATAGTTAATACACTAAGGACTCCCCAACTTCTTCTTATTTGGTCAGTTTTTCAGAAGTTTTAACAGGCTATAACTCTGCAATGCCTTTGTGCCCAAATGTCCAGTTTTTTTTTATTCCACAGAGAATGTTGACTACTTTTATATTTTAATAGTTTTGTTGAAATTTATAACTGACGCTCTAGCCTTTCCAACCACCTTAATACTCTGCAACTTGATACTCTATACATGTGTAGGAAAAACATCATTGAGGAAATTAAAGTGTTCATGCCATTTAATTAGGAAACGTGATAGCTAGCTGAAGCTATCATGTTGCCTCGCAAATCAACTTGAAAGTTGAAATATCATGGGATTTGTTTACAAATTGAACATTTACATATGGTGATAGTGACTGTCCTCCTATTAAAAACATTTGAAAGTTCCATTGAAAATGTCAGTGATCAGTTGCACCAAATTTGTATTTTGCAACTAGTTGTACGGCTATTGCGATGGTTTATGGTACAACATTTGCAATAAATAAGGCCAGACAAAATAAATTGGTCCTTGGAAACACCTCTAAGTTGGAATTTGTAAAATACTTTAGTCTAAAATACTTCCACATCACTTCAGTTGTTTATTGTATCTTTCTCAGCAACCCTGAATTCCCTAAAAATGTTGGTGCATGACAGGCTGTGGTTAGGGTTGGTGGCTGTAACTTGCCACAGTGCAATGACTGTATCATTTGAAGTATGTTGTTTCTATGATAAAGTGTAGACAGCCCCTTCAAATTCTGAAAATAGTACAAAAACTTTCAGCCACTCATCCCTTTGAATCACACTTCATCAGCAACTGTCTCCTTGTTTCATTACGAAAATCTATATTTATTGATTAATCTCCTCCAGTGATACATATTTACTCAGCATTTATTGTGATAAAATTTTTCGGTATGATTAGTGAAAAAGTCCAAAGAACAATATTTTGTGCCGGGGATTTTCTCATGTTTTATGTGAAAAGACATTCAGTATATTTCTAGCAAAACAACTTTTCAATCATTACTGTTGTATCAAATGACATTAAAAGTATGAGTTTCAGTACCATGGCTTTATATTTACTCAATATCGTATCTCAGAATCCATCCTCTGTTTGCAAAAACCTAATTATCCGAAAGAGTGTGTCAACAGCTCTGAAGAACATCAGCAAAATTACAAATTATGTTTCCACCGTGATAAGAGAATGAGATTGGTCAGTGAATTAACTGGTTTTCCGTGAGAAAAGGCTTTTGTGTATTCACTAGTCACTGAGATGAATACAAGATAAAAACATTTCTTAAGACTACGTCTTTTATCAGTCTGTGCATATTTATACAAATGGAATAATCTATCATTTTCTGTACATGATTGCAGAGTACAGGGCACAATAAATAGACGTAAGATTTTTATCAAACTCAAATAAAAACCTGAAAATTTCTTTTATCAGTGTATGAGTGTATTTAATCATAAATTACAGTGTATATCTTCCATAGTAGGCAGTATAATTCACCTTTCAAGTAAATAGATGGTTTCTTTCTGTCCATATTTGTTAATGGACTCATTTTGTGATTACAGCATTAAGAAGAAACCCATCGGAGGTGTGTCTGTGTTCGGTGGGGCAGATTTGTTTGGAGATTCCAAGATGCCGGCTAAAATAGAACCAGCTAAAGAGGAAGACAAAGTGATCGAAAAACCTCCTGAAAAGGTAAAAAAAATAAAATTCATGCACTGAATGGTCAAAAATTGTAAATTCATGTTTTGTAAAAAACAAATACAAACTTGTGCACAAATTATTTAAAGATTAAAATTCATGCATGTATGTATTAAAGCTTTGTCAGTTAGATCATTATCAATCATGATGTTCAGGATTTTGCAACAGACAACTCACATCTCTAAGCATTAGTTACGGCTTGATACTGAAATACAGGTAGTGTCCCTTGGATGAACTTCTACAATAAAAAGGCATATTTACAGTCTCTTTTGTGACTGTCCGTCTACCCTGAAGCAATTACCCAGACATAAAGGAACCAATTTCTATTCAATTTGCGCTATTGCAATACAGCATGATGTACAGACAGTGTGTCAATTTGTTTTACAATGAAATCCATTAATAATAATCAGACAATCATGTTGTTTTGACTCGTGAATATATTTTGCTCAATTTTGCATTATAGTTACGTCAAAACATCTATTTTTGCAAAGAAAAATAATATCATCACGGTAAACTGAAAGTTTTGAATACCTTTTCTCAAAACTGCTATTGACTTGGCATGCCATATTTTACCATATGTTATGTATTTTAGTGTGACAACAAAATCATACCAAGTTAACTGTTTGTTGCATTCTGTGTCTTTCAGAAAGAACCAGAGCCAGTCAAGGCAAAGAAGAAACCTCCAACAACACTGAGTCTCTTTGATGACGATGAAGTGGACAACCCGCCAGAAGATGACGATGATGATGATGGTTTGTTTGCATCACCTAAGAAAGAACCACAAACGACAAAGGTAGACATTAAGATTTCTACTTTACTCTTTTAGATTTTACAGTTTCCAGTGTCCTTAAAAAGTCTGAAATAGAACACAGTTATTGGGATGATCATGTCGTCAGGGAGTCAAAATAAAAAGGTACCAATGCAGTATAAGTTCAACTGTTCTGTACCAGAGTCTTGAAAAATATCACAACCATAAATATCGTACCATCCTGCAAAATGTTGTTTGTATACCAATATCAGTAGTATTCTAAAGGATCGGATCATAAAAATAGCTGAAAATCTCACATCTAATAGGGTAACTACCCTAGAACCTTTCTATGTATATACCATATTCCTCCGATTCTAAAACCCCGCCCGATTATAACGCCCCCCAGGATTATTTCATTGATTCGTAATTGGCTGTTAGTTCGTTTATAACGCCCCCCAGGGGGTACACCCAAATTCTGACCGGAACAATAGAGCCATTGTCATGTAATGAGACAAGGATATCGGAGACACCTACGTTGCTTATCAAAGTCACAAACAAGTGCCAAAGTGAAGTATCAAACCTCAAAACATGGAGGTAGGAGTCTCTTCCTACCTCCATGCTCAAAACAAGTACACTATTATTTTATGTTGGAACATTTCAATCGGGAACGGTTCTATCGTTCCTGGCGATAAAATTCCACTTGGATTTCGCTATGTAAATGAACATTAAAAGAGTTAGATTTTTGAGCGTCTCGATCTAGTACAATGCTGTCTTTTCGTCACTGTCATTTTGCTACCGTCAAAATAAGCGTATTTTTGAACATCTTGATCAAGTACGAATCAAATATTTCGATGTAATTTGGCTACCATAACATGAACATTACGATAGTCGAGTTTTTGAACGTGTCGATCAAGTACGATTTGCTCATTTCACGTGGTGAAAAAATCGTTCCTTTCCACGGGTATCACGAATGCGCTCAACAGAACTGAAGACATCATGATTTGCGAGGAGATTCCGGTACTCGATGACAACTTATCAAATGAAGCCATAGGACTCGTGTTTGATGACAAGGGGGAAGATGACGATATAGACTTTGACAGGTTTGACTTCGATGAAGAGGGCAATTGTATCGACAAACTCGACATCTGAAGTTTCTTCCGTGCATAAACTGAAAATTTATTGAATTTCTTTCGTTTATGTTTTATCAATTTTGCACATAGTTTTTCTCATGTAATGTATTTATTGTTTGAACGGCATTTCTTGCTTGTGTGTATCCTTTTCCTGAACTAGTCCCGGTAATGAGTAGGCGATAGTGTAACAGATTTTCAAGATTATGCATGCTTTGGAAATCTTGCGAGGGAAAAATACCCAACTTCATAAACGGCCCTATTAACTTACAGTTAGAACAAAAACGTGCATGTTTGTACCATATTCAGAACAGTTGATCATAGATGACTGAATTTCACATCAAGAGACATTTCGTTCATCGATACAAATAATAAAAAAACTTCAAAGATTTATTGCCAAAAATTCAATTCATCAAATCGTAAGCAGATTGGCGTAGCAATCTTTCGTCTCAGCCGATGTTTCAACACTTTATCAGTTTGAGCCTAGCGCCTGCCTGTTCGTAAGATCACATTTCGTTACCGCAGGAGCAAAATAATAAACTCACAACATGTAATTGATCGTTTATTTTAAGGAGTACGCTAATTGAAAATCGTAAATAGAAAACATCGGACGGACACCACCACATGCATGTGCTGAACAGAACTTTACCCTGACCTCATGCACTGACACCTTTGTCCTATTGCGTGAATTGACCAATCACAGCCAGCGAAACTTTAGGGACTTTCCCTTTACTCCTTGTCTGACCTTTGCGGCCATGCTATGGGGAGCTAGCTGCTGCTGGGGAGCACAACGAAGTATCGTGGTGATTATCTATACTCGAAATATGAACATTTATTGCTATCGTTTTGTTTGGCAAAAGACGGTATGGCAAATACGCTAAATTTCAAAACTTGTAGATCTCCATTAATTTATACTGTACAGTTTCGACTGTCAGTATCGACGCAACATGGCCATGAGTCGATATCACAAAGTATGTGTTGTCTGCAGGGCTCGCGTGAATCAAAAAAACATTGGCATAAAATTCGCATAACATTGCATTAATTAGCATAAATTAACTATGACGTTTGATTTTGCGGTGACATCCGTTTATACAGCCCCCTACATCTTTTCCGTCACCTTTGGTTCTGAAAAGGGGGTTTTAGAATCGGAGGAATACGGTAGATCCATGAGTAACGTCATTCAAAATATATTTTTAGAAGGATTATATCTTTCTGTATTGTTCTCAGAATAGTGAGTTTGATATGATGAGAATTAGAATATCATTATTATTAAGTGAATGATTCACTTTACTATTTTCAACACCAAACCTACCTCATTTTGTCTCACAGCGAAACAAACCTCGAAGTAAGAGCAAGAGTTTGTTTGCAGATGAAGATGTGCTGTTCGGTGGTGCGGCTGAAGATTCACCTGATGTGGACTTATTTAGTCCAACAAGTCCTGTCAGTCCAGACAAGGTATGTGCTCATGTTTTGATATTGACCTGTTCAGTCCAACAAGTCCTGTCAGTCCACACAAGGTGTGTACTCATGTTTTGATATTGACCTGTTTAGTCCAACAAGTCCTGTCAGTCCAGACAAGGTGTGTACTCATGTTTTGATATTGACCTGTTCAGTCCAACAAGTCCTGTCAGTCCAGACAAGGTATGTGCTCATGTTTTGATATTGACCTGTTTAGTCCAACAAGTCCTGGCAGTCCAGACAAGGTATGTTGTTACGTGCAGAGAAAACGAACAAAAGGGTGAACTCAGCAGTTAACGTTTAAACAAAATTTATTACAAAAATAAAACTAATTGCTAAGTCAGGGATAGAGTACAAGCTTTAAGAGTGTACAGACTACTTATCTCAGCTGGGACGGCAAAGCTCCAGTCTCAGAGTTGTAACAGTCAGTCGGATGAATGAACAGTCCTTTGGCTTGCAGGCTTGAAGCTGCACAAAGTCCACAGTATAAATCCAGCGTTGACAGTGAAGGTCTTGAAAAGTCTTGAGAATGACTACTGCTGGAGTTTAGTAACACACAAGAGACACGATCCCAAAAGTCTGACTGGAAGCTGTGCAAGTCCCTTTTATACACATGCATATAAGAACAATCTAGAACTTTTATTGACATGCTAATTACTGTTCTAAAATTATCTCTCTTACACAACTAATTAAATTTCTAGAACATTGCAAACATGACTAATTGAATTCAAGGTTGTGAGGTCACTAAGGGCAGTGACCTTGAGAATGTTCTAGACTAATTGAACTCAGGTCATGATGAGTGTGGGGGGAAATGACCTACATAACAATGTGCTAAAGTTTTGATATTGACATGTTCAGTCCAACAAGTCCAGTTAGCCCAGACAAGGTATAGTGCCATGTTTGATATTGACCTGTTCAGTCTCACTTGTCCAAGACCAGTTAGTCCAGACACATATAGGTCTCAAGTCCTGTCAATGGGGAAAAGATGTCATCATGTTCAGATATGTCTTAGTGATGTTATTCAAGTTAACGCACATCTTCATGTTTGACCTTGGACTTGTGTAGTCCAACAAATCAAGTTTAGTCAAAATTAATCCTTTTCCAATATCCCTTCATGCTAATGGTCTGAAATTTGTATTGGTGCAGTATGGGATGCCATTGTAAAATTGTTCGATCAATGAAGTTGTCCCAACTCATTTTACCTTTGTCTTTTGATGCAATTTGTGACGTTCATTTGAAAAGTCCTTTTGACAAGTAGTTCCTATTTTGTCATTTGTCTAGGACAATAGGAGCTTATCTGATTGTTATACATATAGGGTTGAGTGTTTCTGTGTTTTCTGTCAAGGTGAAGCACATGAAATAATTACCTATTAAAATTAAACAATACTTTCATACATTTTTCAATCATTTCAGCCCAAGTTTCCAACGAGTGAACCAAAGAAGGAAGAGGTAAAGAAGCCACCGTCACCATCTGCTGTGGAGAAACCAAAACCCAAACCAACGGCCAAAAAATCAGGCAGCGGTCTGTTTGGTGATGATGACGATGATGATTTATTCAGTGTGACAAAGAAGGCTGAACCCAGAAAGGAAGTGAAACAGAAGAGTTCAAAACCAAAAGAAACTAAGACAGCATCTGTTGCCAAGGCAACACCATCAGGGTCACTATTTGGCAATGATGATGATGATTTGTTTGGTGCTGCGAAGAAAGCCCAGCCAAGGAAAGAAATTAAAAAAGACACTCCTAAAAGTGGAACTCCAAGCAAAGTAAAAGTTGCCGGGGCTACGACCACGGCGACGTCTGATGACAATGATGACCTCTTTTCAGACAAAGCTGCAAGCAAGAAGAAAGAAGCCAAGCGGGAAGAAACTAAAACACAACCCCTAGGTGGCATAAGTGATGATGATCTGTTCACCGGGAAAACAACGGCCAAGAGGAAAGAGGCTAAGAGAGAGGAAACAAACAAACAGCCATTGGGTGGTGGTGATGATGATGACCTGTTTGGGGATACCAGCAAAGCTGAAAAGATTAGTGGAATGATTACAGGGCAGACGAGTGGTAAAGTTGATGAAGATGAGGATGATATGTTTGCTGTCACAAAGAAACCCCAGGTATGTGCGTACTTATTCTCTCTCTCTCTCTCTCTCTCTCTCTCTCTCTCTCTCTCCACTTTTGGCTATCCATTTATATTATCACAACTGAACCTTTCATTGGCTTGCCTTGCATCTGTATTTATTTGCCTTGTCATTCCTTCTCTGTTTCAAATGTCAACATACTGCTCAGCAAATACTACCCCCTTAGTTTTCATTTTGGAGGATATGCCTTCCCGTTTTCTTCATTTGCAGCGCTCTTATTGTCACAAGTGTGTCAATTGTGAAAGTATAGGATTGAGTCACATTACAGGTGTATATTATGGTCACACAGACCAGCTCATCATGTCAGAGAAATTTCCAAGGGCAGAGCTTTGCCATCCAAGTGAACACGACTGTCAACAACAAAAAAACAGAATGCATTCAGTACTGCCATGATTGATGTTGATGGCATAAACATGAATAAAGTGAAGTCACCATTGGCTGTTTCTGTTCAAGATATGAGCTATTCTGATACAAAGTATGACTTATTTTGATTCAAGATATGATTTATTTTGAAACAAACACTGCAACAAGGGGGTCAAGTGCAATGTCCAGGCCTCAAAAAGTCATGTAATGAAATCAATATTTTCATAGACTACGACAATAATAATCAGAGCAATGAAAACAAAAGAGTGTACCTCCTGTATTGTATATTCCTAAGGAATTACGTGAATTATTTGTGGAAACAACAAACTCGAAGCTGGTCCCTTTACCGTGAGTCCGTTTGTGATGTAATGACCATGTCACCACTCGTCAAACGTCACTCGCATTTTCTTTTGCTGAACGAAGACCCTTTGAGTCAGTGATACTTGATATTTTTCAAATGACCCCTCAGGAGGAATCACCATCCAAGAAAAAGCCGGTGGGTGGAGTATCATTGTTTGGTGGTGTGGACCCACTTGCTGGATTGAAGAAGACACCAAGTCCAGAAGATATACCAGATACTGAAGAAAAAACATCAACTCCTTCAAAAGGTAATGAGAGATGAATACAGTGTGTTACTAGTGAATTAAAACTTGAATGAAACCAGTAGAAGATTAACCAGTTCACCCGCAATTCACAGTAAACTGGTCCATTGTCACTATTGATAACAAAGGCTCTGGGCCAAACCATTGTGGTTAAAGTGACAGAGCTAAAAGTAATGAGACATGCACTCATTCAAAGGTATCCTTGGTAAATGAAAAGATTGACTGATATTTTTGTACACCAAAATTAATTAAATAAGAGGAGGATAGCATGGAGGAGGATAGCAGAAGGACGTGTTGATTATAAATGTGAGAGTGTATAGTACATGTACATGTAGGTTGTCCCCACCATAGGTGAAGCCATGGACAATGTACAGTGATACCAGTACCTGTACATGTACATGTAGGTTGTCCCCACCATAGGTGAAGCCATGGACAATGTACAGTGGTACCAGTACTAGTACATGTACATGTAGGTTGTCCCCACCATAGGTGAAGCCATGGACAATGTACAGTGGTACCAGTACTAGTACATGTATATGTAGGTTGTCCCCACCATAGGTGAAGCCATGGACAATGTACAGTGATACCAGTACTAGTACATGTACATGTAGGTTGTCCCCACCATAGGTGAAGCCATGGACTGTACAGTGATACCAGTACTAGTACATGTACATGTAGGTTGTCCACACCATAGGTGAAGCCATGGACAATGTACAGTGATACCAGTACTAGTACATGTACATGTAGGTTGTCCCCACCATAGGTGAAGCCATGGACAATGTACAGTGGTACCAGTACTATTACATGTACATGTAGGTTGTCTCCACCATAGGTGAAGCCATGGACAATGTACAGTGATACCAGTACTAGTACATGTACATGTCATGTAGGTTGTCCCCACCATAGGTGAAGCCATGGACAATGTACAGTGGTACCAGTACTAGTACATGTACATGTAGGTTGTCCCCACCATAGGTGAAGCCATGGACAATGTACAGTGATACCAGTACTAGTACATGTACATGTAGGTTGTCCCCACCATAGGTGAAGCCATGGACTGTACAGTGATACCAGTACTAGTACATGTACATGTAGGTTGTCCCCACCATAGGTGAAGCCATGGACAATGTACAGTGGTACCAGTACTAGTACATGTACATGTAGGTTGTCCTCACCATAGGTGAAGCCATGGACAATATAGTTACGGCCATAAGGCTGTTGTTTCCAAGGTACCAAGCCACTACACTGTACAGTGGTACCAGTACTAGTGCATCTAAAGGTAAACTAATGAGAATGGCCAGCTGATGTTTATCAATTTGATGTCAAGTTTCATCTCAGGTAACACAATTATTATGAGATTATCCATGTCACTAGTGAATGAAATGTAAATTTCAACTGCATATAACATCAGAGTGTGAGTGAAACAAACATTCTCATATACCGTTCCTCGGAGACAATTTTCACCAATCAGATAAAAATAGTTACGGCCATAAGGCTGTTGTTTCCAAGGTACCAAGCCACTACACTGGCAATTTTAAGTAAGAATTATGACCAATGTTTTCAGTGGTAAATTGCACAGGGTGTGATAAAAGCTGAAAATCATCTACCACAGTCCCAGATGTAATCACATTTATTGCAAGTTTTACTGTGCTTGATCTCAGGGGGTGTCTCATATTCTTATCACCATCTGGACAGTAACATTGTATCAGACTGTTTTGATGATCTCATGTCATGTTAGATCAGCTGGTATTTGTTTTAAACTGTCCCCTTATGAGCCTGCAAGCACGAGTTACTGTTGATATGATACATTTTATCTGTCCTCCCTGGCGTACATGTATGATAGTTGAATGGTATTTGCTTCACCCCTGTGTGTACCGGTATGACTTGCTGATTTGAGGTCATTCAACCCTCTTCTCCTGCCATCATGAAGATCACAACTATTTGCTTTATTCTCAGTTGTAATGCCAAAAAAATAAATTGTGCTGTTCTGATAACATGGTTTTCAAAAATAGAGTTGGCGGGTCGGCAGGGATTTTTTTTTTTTCAAAATATTTTTATTTTTAAATATGCATTTTTCAGGGGTGCAGGGTGATCAAACGCTGGCCACAACATTCCCAGAAAAATGTATCATACATATAAAAGGAAAAAAACATAAAAGACATCCTCGTTCAAGCAAAAATCAAATGCCAAGTAACAAACGTGTGGTTTTATGTTTTTTTTTTCTTTCTTTTTTTTACTTCTGTGTTTAAGTAGCTCTAAAAAGTTTAGGGTCGGCAGATATAAAATAGGGTAGGTCAGGTTATCGGAACAGCACAATTTTTTTTGTTCGGCCTAATACAGAACATAATGTCTTCCAACGGTTGAATACAGAAAAGTTTGTAGTGAAACTGAAAGACTGATGTCAACAAAACTGACAATTAAAAGCCATGCAACGGTTATGCAGATTGCTTTCAAATGAAACAATCTAATTTCCATCAATTTCTACAGCTTTAGTTTTTAGCTCCCATTAGGAATATAGATGAGGAGCTATTTGACTTTGTCAATATCCATTATCTGTATGTATGTTTGCCTGTTCACTGCAAAAACTAGAGAACTGCTTTGTGTATCACCTGAGTATGTCATGCCAATGTGCATCAGGAATTGTACATAAGGTGGGGGTAGGGGTTGGGGGGAAGAACATGTATGCTCCTGTAAATGTGTAAATGAGATTTCAATAATGTGGAAATGGTTAAAAATCAAAAACTTCAGAATCTCTTGTCAGATTGCATTGATATATTATCAGTAGGTACTTTAGGTAGATTTAATATAGTGTTTTCATTCTAAAGTGATATTGGAAATTTTCTATTGCAGTGACCGTTTTTTGTTTTCGTAACTTTTCCAACTTTTTTCGTTTTACAATGTTATTGTTTTTTACTAACTATTTTTAGACTCTCCCCTGGATGATGATGATGATGATGATCTGTTCGGCAGGAAACCACCACCACTACACACTGGTAGTGTCAGATCACCAACATCACCTCCACAGTTCAAATCTGTGAAGAGACCGGTGCCGAAGTCCAAAACAGCAACCACTCCACCGCAGACTGTCAAACCAAAGCCTGATGTTGCAAAAGAGGTTAGCATGTGACAATTTTTCAAAGTTGTCCATTATGTTTGAATGTTTTAAAGGCTTTGCCCATGCTAACACAATGAAATGCAACAGTTTCTGACATACATGCATCAAATACAGAAATATTAGTTTAATACAAAGTCTTTGTTGACTTTTTGTTGTTAAAGACAATATATTTATAAAGCATGTAGTGTATGCATTGTACCAGAATGAAAATGTTTTAGATGTATATGTAGACCTGCTGTATTTAATCCTTGTTGCATCACATTTAAATGGAGTCACATTTAAGAGACGAATAAGGTTTGATTTTTCCCTGAACACATCAAATACAAAAGCGATTTTGTCACTTCCAGTGTTGATATTCAGTGTACTCTGGATTTATGAAAACTAGAAAAAAATTTCATAGAAGCAAGGTTTAACAGGTTGACAACCTGTGTGACCAAAGCATATGAAATGCATTTAAATGACAGTGTATTGGAAGAGACGTGTCTAGGATAATTGTACATCTGACAGTAGATGATGATACCCATGTAATGAAAAATACTTTGAAGAGTGGAAACACATTTTGTACAAAGGATTGAATGGGAAAAGGAGAGAGGGATTTTTATCACCTCATTCCTACAGCAGAATTCACCAGGAAATCAGTCTTTTTTAATTCGAAACTAGCAAATCAAAATGGTGAAAGTTGGTTACATTTATCATCCATACCAACTCATACACATGTATATCTTGTTGTTGTGTGTTTTCAGTCTCCAACTGCTAGTCCAACCAGCTCTCCAAAGCCAGCAATAAAACCAGTCACTTCACCACGGCCTGTGTCAAGTCCGTCTGAATCACCAAAGTCAACAGTAAGCCCACTGGACTCTCCAAAACCATCTCCTTCAAGTAGTGGGTCATCAAGCCCATCAAAATCTGTTGGCAAACTGCAAGTATGTTTCAAAACATCAAATCTGTATTGTACATGGCCTGTCACTTCATATCTGCCAAAGTAGCAAAAGAATGGCATTGAGCCAAAACCTAGATGTATTTTCAATGACTCAGCATGGTATGCTGTAGCAGAGCAGGTTTATCATTAGAGATCATGTTCACAGCATGTGTTTTCTCAAACTTTGAAATATTTGTGTAAAGGTACATGAGCCTCGCAAGTTACGGACTTAAACTTTTGCTCAAACTTTCCTGGATGAAACTTTCAACCATTCTCTTACAAATCACCAATAAAAATCGTGGGTCACTGTGCAAAGTTTAGAAGTAGCAAAACAAATTGTCCGATATTTTGCAATATTTGAAATTCAAAATGGCCACCCTCCCTGTGTTAACTCTTTGAGGAAAAATTCAATTTTGGATTTATGAAAAACTAAGACGGTGGAAGTTTTTCTTTCTCCAAGAGCTTTAAAGTGAGCCCCCACAAGATATGAAAAGAATTGTAGAAATTTGAGAGTCTGAATATCTGTCCCTGAGGCACGTTCTACTTTAAATGTTACACACAGGACATGCAATGCCTCCTGGTTTTAACAATCTTAGCCTGATGTGATGATGAAATATGAACTTGGCAGGATAATATACCGGTAATTGGCCTTGCTTATTTATAGGCACTAGTGTATAGAACATGCCAACCTAACAAATTACTGTAGATCTATACTGATCTCAGTACAGGCGCATTAACACAGAAAAATAAGTTGTTAACACAATGCATGCAAGAATACAGGTAAAAGTAGCTCATTTATACACAGTATGTAGCTGAAACATGCTATATGTACCAGTATGTTATCAATAATGATATTGATGAACACAAATTGTTGTGACATAAACACATAAACAGACCTACTGTACTTTCTGTGATGCAAATTTGTCAGTGTTCTCTGCAACAATCCAAACCTGACACCCCCCTCCCACACCCTGCATATTACAATGTAGCAAACTGTCACAGATTTATGGTAATGATAAACGTACGACTATGGTCATTCACAAGCATACTGAAGGGCAAATTTAATTTGTGGCCATCGTCACCACAATGTTGATTGTTCATTTTTTTCCCAGGTAAATCTTGATATCAACACATCAGCATTGCTACCAGGTGCTGAACCTCCCAGAAAGGATGTAGAGCCAGCAGCTGTGAGTTTTGATGAACCTGTGGAGGCAAAGACCCTGCAGACAGTACAAAAGGTATTGCGTACTCTCTGCTGTGTGTGTGTGTGTCTGTGTGTGTCTGTGTGTCTGTGTGTCTGTGTGTGACATCGAAATGAAGTTTCACTAAACGATATCTGTTTATATCATTTTGATTATATTAGTCAGAATGCAGAGAGACTCTTTGAATTTGTGGTTGACTTTATGCCATTACAGCTAGACTAGCAAAATCTTGAACTGGTGTAATCTTGGCATGCTGTGCAGTTCTCAGCTTTCAGTATTATTTTGGTTTCTTCAAAATATTCAGTAGATCTTTATACATCTATACTGCTCTGCAAATGATTTGAGATGCCCAAAACACTGTCATAAATGTTTTTCTCACTTTCTTTTACAGGACAGAGTAAAAGGGCAAGCAAAAAGACGTCCACCTACAAGAAAGTTACGTCAGACGTCGATAGAACAGAACGATGTTGGAAGTGAGCAGATTGATTCCATGAATAGTACTACAAACAATGCATCAGCTGGGTCCACCCGGCCAAATCAAACTAATGACATTTTTGACGACACAAGGCAGACAAAGTCCAAACCGGCAGATATCTTCGGTGACGATGACTTGCTGAGTGACAAGCCTGACAAAGACGACCCCTTTCTGTCCATTGCTGCATCAGATGGAAAGGATGACCTCAACCCGGATGCCGGGTTTTTCAGTTCATCGAGTAAAAAGGAGAGAAAAACAATAGGCACTGTTGATGACGATGATCTTTTTGCTCCAAGCACAGCTCAGAAGAAAACAAATGTAGAAGAGGATGATATTTTCAGTACTCCAACTAAATCATCAGGTTAGAAAAAATTGGTCAATTACATAATCTTTTTTCCACCAGAAATATTGGAGTGTCAAGAAATACCAAAATGATGTCAACAACAACAACAATGATAATAATAATGATGATGATAATGCTGAAAATGAAGATAAATACAAAAGTGGCTGTGAAAATTGGCAGTGATTTGTGTGTAAATTGCTTTGTTTAGGCAGTATGATAATCTGCCAAGGTACTAGGGTCTATCCAATCAAAATCGTGACAACATTAACCTTTCTGACATTTATATCTATCCAGAGGTCAAAGAAGTCAAAAAGCATGAAGATACACCGGTCACAAGTGGTGCTGTTCCCAAGAAGAAAGAAGCAAAGAAGCCAGTCCTAGATGTAAGACAAAATCATTCTGATATACATACCATACACGTAGTGTTCCCAATCAAATAGCTACCCAGACCAAGTTTTGTGAAATCATCATGAGGTTGTGTTCAGGAAAACACCCCTTTGCTCTCGTTGTTTAGTTTTTCCTACAGAATGAGTCATTACCATAAATGTAATTTGTATAAATTTTTAAGAAGTATTCACATATTAGCCGCCCTGAAAATTTTCCACTTTAAACCCTTCCATCCTCATTATCTTGTGTAGAGGTCCAACTTCACCGTGTAAAACACTTGGATTGGGTCAAACCATGGCGAAGGATCCGTGGGTGGCTTGCTTGCTGGACTACATTACATTGTACAGTCCTGAATACCTTGCATCACTCACAGACATTTAGTGTGTTTCATTTGATCTGTTGAAGTTTATCATACCTTGCACACGTTAAGTGGTAGCCTGTATTTGCATCGTTCAAATCTCATTCTCCTAGTAGCAATGACGATGAACCTGAGAAACAAAATCTTTTATTCTCCAATCATATAGTGCATGATCCAAGGTACATGATTGTTGTCAATTTACAGTGAGTCACATTGTCATCAAATTTTTGTACTAAAACAACACTCATTGATACTCGCTCCATAACTAAATACTAATGTGTTAGGTGTCATGCATAAAATATTTTCATACCAAGATTTGGTATGTTTCCATTGTTATTATTCCTTCAGTTTTGGCCGTTTACAGGAAGAAGAAAATGTCATAGCACTCATTCTTTAACTCTCTCTTTCTCTCTCACTAACACTCAACTATTTCTCTCTCCAATGGTAGAATGAAGACGATGATGATTTGTTTGCCTCACCGAAGAAAACCAAGAAAGCAAAGTCAAAAACCAAAGAGAGTGATCTCTTTGCTGATAACACCGATATATTCGCTGATTTGCCTCAAAGTAAACCCAAGGAGAAGAAAAAGAAAAAGGAGAAAGATCCTTTGTTCAAGGAAGTTGAAGGAGGTATAGTATTATTGGCTTTCTTTAAAATGGTGTATGGGTGATGTCTTTGACTCTACTGTTGAGATTTTTTTGAATTGTAGTACAGTGGTAGCATCACTGACATGTGGCATTATTGTAGTACAGAGCAAGGCTGTGATTGTGTTACAGAGCAGGGCTGTGATTGTGTTACAGAGCAAGGCTGTGATTGTGTTACAGAGCAGGGCTGTGATTGTGTTACAGAGCGGGGCTGTGATTGTGTTACAGAGCACAGCTCTGATTGTGTTACAGAGCGGGGCTGTGATTGTATTACAGAGCGGGGCTGTGATTGCGTTACAGAGCAAGGCTGTGATTGCGTTACAGAGCAAGGCTGTGATTGCGTTACAGAGCAAGGCTGTGATTGTGTTACAGAGCAAGGCTGTGATTGTGTTACAGAGCAGGGCTGTGATTGTGTTACAGAGCACGGCTGTGATTGTGTTACAGAGCGGGGCTGTGATTGTGTTACAGAGCAAGGCTGTGATTGTGTTACAGAGCAAGGCTGTGATTGTGTTACAGAGCGGGGCTGTGATTGTGTTACAGAGCGGGGCTGTGATTGTGTTACAGAGCAAGGCTGTGATTGCGTTACAGAGCAAGGCTGTGATTGTGTTACAGAGCAAGGCTGTGATTGTGTTACAGAGCAAGGCTGTGATTGTGTTACAGAGCACAGCTCTGATTGTGTTACAGAGCGGGGCTGTGATTGTGTTACAGAGCGGGGCTGTGATTGTGTTACAGAGCAAGGCTGTGCATGATTGCGTTACAGAGCAAGGCTGTGATTGTGTTACAGAGCGGGGCTGTGATTGTGTTACAGAGCAAGGCTGTGATTGTGTTACAGAGCAGGGCTGTGATTGTGTTGCAGAGCAGGGCTGTGATTGTGTTACAGAGCAAAGCTGTGATTGTGTTACAGAGCAGGGCTGTGATTGTGTGACACAACAATGTCGTTACTTTGTGCATAGAGGTAGCAGAGAAGGAGTCACAACTAGGCGGAGATCAAAGGGACCATGTGTTTTGCTGCTGTTTGCCTTACTAACTACTTAATTAGCACCAACGGGACTTGCGAATGCGTTTTCTCGGATTTAGGAAACAAGATTAAATTCGTTCGGGGTCGTTCGGGTGTTTCGGCCGTCCCTCGGTAGTTGACAGATCTTCAAACATGGCGTCACGTGTCCAAGCGTCGCGTCTGGAAGTTCGAGTCATTCCACTGATTTTGATGTACACGATGTTAAAGAGGTTGAGGAACAGATAATTGAGGAAGGGAGCTTTTGTATCTGCAAAGGCGCGGAGACTGAGTTGATGATAGCTTGCGATCACAAAAAAATGTCATATATCGTAGTGCAGCATTGTTAACACACCAGCTTTTTCCAAATTGCGATTCTTGATTCTTGCCGTGTTAAATCATGTTGTACTGGCATTAATGATAAGGTTAAATAAGAAAGCATAGCTTTTAACTGCTACGTCCATGACTTTAATGAATGGTCGCGATATAAAAACAACACATACTATGCATTGAAACAAAGCGTCGCCTATGGCGTCGCTGGCGTCGCGTCATAAACACCCAGGAAACTCCACAAGTTTAATCCACGCTCACAGCAGTGCTGCAATCCGCTGCACCATACTCAGTACATGATTGAAAAGTTCGTGATCAGAACTTCCATTCTAACAAGGAAAGGTTCCTGCGATCGAATGTAAAGTATAAAAGAAACGACGTTAAAATTACCAAGATTTTGAGAATGAAAAACTTAAAGGCCCGTGAGCTGTAACTTTTAACATTTTATTTACCCTAAAATAACCCCCAAACGTCTCGAATGTTGATTGAATTCTTGCAATTAAGCGATATACCCTTC
>LD348774.1:377008-391581 GCA_001465055.1 Ptychodera flava | reverse complement strand
GTTTAGACGCATTACTGCGCTGTTGTCTCCATTCCTTGTCAGAATCCGATATGACCGGGCGTACGTTTCCCACTGTGAGACGCCATTTTCTTGTGAGGAATCTAATGGGCATGCGCAACACTCACACTTTATGTGTACCCTTGCGAACTCAAGCCATGGGCGCCGCCATAATCGGGTGCGGCACCGTTTTATTATTTGACTCGTTCAAAGTTACACGTGCGATTTGAGTACGTGGCCAATAACACGTCTTTGCACACCCTTCAGTAAGTTAATACACATGAACTAATTCTAATTTGAATTTAAAATCATGGAAATAATGCAAAAAGTTACAGCTCATGTGCCTTTAAATTCCTTGTAACTCAACTTTTCGTGGACGGAACGTGTCGGTTCTTACGCTATCATGACGCACTTGACCCATGCTACGCAAATACAGTCTTTGTGCATGCGTTTTGACATTCTTGAGAAACTGGGTCGCATTAGCAAACCCAGGTTCATTTCACTCGGTTCGGTTGCGAAGTCACCGTCGGCAACGCAGATGGCGGGAAAGGGGTTTTAAACAATGGACATAAAGGGATTAAACCAATGGTGCACAATAGTAATAAACGTAATTATCTCAGTTGTGACTCCTTCTCTACTACCTCCATGCTTTGTGTAAGAGCAGTTCTGCAAGTGTAATACTGCAGTACATTGATTTTTGCGACAGTGGTGTTGTGACTAGGTGACAGAGGAATGGTGTGACTTTGTGACAAAGCTTGTCTGTGTGACAGAGTACATTTAGGTTGTTGATAGGGTGAAAAATGAATGGTATAAATTGTGTGACAGACCAATGCTTTGATTTTATACATAGCAATGCTGTTGTTTTTCCTGAGCTCAGTTTCCAAAATTCACAATTTGAATTATTTATGGGTTGAATGTTGACCTTATTGCACCAACAGATAGTATATTTGGTGATGCAAAGAATAGTCCCAAGAAGACAAAAGCCAAGAAAAAGACGGAGAAGAAAAGTGGAGGCAGTTCAGGAGCATCAATATTTGATGCTGATGCACCAAGTATATTTGATGATCCACTCAGTGCAACAAAAAAGTAATCAATATTTGATGCTGATGCACCAAGTATATTTGATGATCCACTCAGTGCAACTAAAAAGTAATCTGATGTGGCCAGGAGCTGACTGTGATGATTCATGCAGAAACCTATTTTTTCAAATCCCAGCCCTATGATTTCAAATTTTTCAAATCCCAGCCCTATGATTTCAAATTTTTCAAATCCCAGCCCAATGATTTCAAATTTTTTAAATCCTGGCCCAGTTATTTCAAATTTTGAAAGGTGGCAACAAAGTTAATCAGGATTATCATATCACACTGGTCTGAAAGCTTGATTTGATGAAGACTCCTTTGAAATACTCCAGAAACATTCATAAATTATGACTAATTCTCAGTTCAATCGTACACATAAATTTCAGTGTTTCAGTGATGCTAAGAAATGAAAATTACAGCAAATATTGCAAATTACTGGACTGATCTGAATGTAAAGGAAAAACTATATAATGTCACAAAGATTGTACAAATACTTTTACTCTCATTCTTGGTTGTGTGCAATACATTTGATATTTTAGAAGAGTTTACAGGATACAAGTACATTGTGCTTTGAGAAACTTTGATACTCCACAGATTTCGGAAGAGACAGGTTGTAAACTTTGAATTTAGCCAGACCACTTCAAGCCATCCTGTTCAGTGTAATGCAGGTAGTCGTTGCCATGGAAATGAATCATGAGCATGTCAGTTGATATAGAACTCTGATTACTTGAACTTTTTCAAGGAAAGAAATCATGAACAATGCTTGGTACCAACTTGACTCAGTCATTTAGGAATTGTATATTGTTATTGTAATGAGCAAAAGTAGTTATGAATCTGATTATTTTATTACGGTAAATTTGATTCAAATTAAGGTCTTGGTTACCATGGAGTCGGTACAAAGACTGTGTGTCAATTATAGTTATACAAATAATGTAATTCTTACAACAAGAAAAATTAAAACTTTACAAACAACCATCCACGTGTCTCTTTCTCCCTCCTCTTGTTAAACTACTGGAAGCCTTAGTAAGTCATCCATTCTCGTTAATGCTTAAATTTTATAGAAAGTGTGTGAATAGCTTTCCCCACAAAACCACTGCACCGTAACGTTCTCCATTGATGTATACAGTATATCAGAAACGTAAATTATGGATGGATCAGATACAGCGGACTACATGGGCATTTGTCTTTGTCTTCTGTTTTCAAAGGCGTCATGGATTTTGATTATTTTCAAGCATTTGTTGGAGTGATTTAGAAAATTGACTGAAACTAGGAAGAACTCCCCATTGATCATACATTTGGAGTTCGTACATTGTACTCAAATGTAGAACTTGTGAAGATTTGTTCATTTTAATGGCTAGACTCATTTTGCTATGTTATAGCTATAGCTGCAATGCACTTTTGAAGCCATTTCATTGGTCAACTCAGTTGACAGTGTATCAAATCCCTGATAACATGAATTTTTAATAAGCACCCATCATGCATTGCATGGTTTGCCATTCACCATCTTATACCAATGGACTTCATTTCAAGGCAAGTATGCCATTCATCCCTCCTCAATTCACTCAAATTTGAAATAACTGAAGGGTTGCCACCTTGATTAGTGTTTGTAGACCCTGTATACAAAGGAATTATGGTGCCCATGGTTTTTGTATCACCCATTCTCAGCTTTATCTGAGAAATGTATGAACTGATTACTCCTGGCTTTGAACCAAGATGGTTATATACTAGTTTATCCATGTACAACACTGAGTCTTGTGATGTGATCCAACATAATCCAGCTGCTCCTATTTATGATTTCTTGTCAGCTCCCATTTGATATGTGTAGGTACTGTGTCCATAACTCAGTGGAATCAGTTTGGTGTATGTCTAGATGGAGGAGGATGTATTGCACCCATGTCTGGCCATTGCAAAAACTTAAAAACTACAACATGAGTGTTTTATATATAGATATACATATATATATATATATATATATATATATATATATATATATATATATATTTGTGTGCGTGTGTATACATAACACAAACACTGAGTACCAATTGCATGAATTGCTAGCATAAACAACCTCAGTTATGCTTCAACAATATCAGTTTCAGTGTACTTCCAAAATATTAATATGGTAGTCCCTATGGAATATCAGAATAATGCAGCAGATACTTGTAATGAACAATATACAGGTACAGCAAAAGTGAAAGTCCATCCAGAAAATGAACAGAATTCTGGCATAAAAACAAGAAGTAATACACTTTCGAAGTTACTATCTTTTCAAATTATATTACTGACAGTTATTCTTGTTTCATGTCAGCAACTATTCATACTGCTCTGTTCACTGACATTCTAACATTCTAAATTGTCTGTCGTCAGATCTCAACTCCCTGTATAAGTTTTACGATAAATGTTTCGATGGAAATTTATGGTACGTACCAGAAATGATGTCATCAGCATATTTACATGTTATATGTACACACAAGATGTGAGTAGAGCTCTGGTGGTTGGTAATTCAGTATGTTTTAGTATTAAAGCAGCTATGAACACATATCTTCTCACGTGAAGTGAAACATAACTGAAATTTGAAAAGATAACCATTATATCCCTTTAAGAATCAGAGAGAAAAGAAAATTGACAGCCTTGTTTGCTGATTTCCAACTTTTGTCCTGGAAACGTACGTTACCACTTGACTGTTGCTGTGTCACTGACGTGTGTTTGTAGTTTGGTTTCCATGGAACAATCAATACTCAACTCATTTCATCTTGTTACTTCGAAATCATTAAAGCTGCTGAAATGGGGCACGTCTTTCCAGAGAAAAAGGACATCAAATTTGATTGTCAGAAAACAGTCTTTCACACTCCTTTTAACGATGTTTTTACGACAAACGTCGGAATAGTTTTCTATGGAAACGCTTTAAAATGTTTTTGGTTTAACTTTTTCACAAAGGTATCGCCAGCCACCGAATACTACACCAATATATACGCCAAGATTTAATACCGTCTGTCACTGAAAAGCATAGTTAGACAGCTTTATCTCTAGGATTCTCAGTAGTTAAATAAAATGTTAGCCCATGATATGAAATCAAGCTTTTTGAAGTCGTGTTCATAAATTTTCACCTGCAGATCCATTATGTTCAAACCGAAACAATTGCAATAATATGGCGACAATAAGCACTTATAAGTAAGCTACGATATACGTACTTAAATGCTCGATGTGGGTAAGCTATAATTTTATTACTTCTATCAGGTCCATGATGAGAATTAAAAGAATGAGTCAGCATATTCTGACGACAATTGTCGTCCTATTTAATTGCCCTTCCAGAATCGATCGTTTATAGAAGATTATCATCAGGAACCAGTTCCCAAACTTACAGGCTTATACCATTAAGCTAACATAACTTTGAAACATTTGTGTTAAGGCAGTCGCGCGAGGTAACTGAAATTTTCGCTTGTTCCTATGTGCTTTGAAATCTGGGAAACTGTTTAAATTTTTTTAGCAAGTTTACTTTGTAGTAAGTCCGAACATACTATTTTTATCGACATCAAAGAGAAAATTTATGCCCGTAGTGCATCATCAGAAAAGAATAATTTGTCGAATTTTCGAACGCGAAAAAGAAATGCTTGCTATCATCCTGAACACCCCCCTCCGAAAATCAAACGGTCCATCCCTAAATGCCACATGGTTCGGAGGAACTATTTCGAGAGACGTCAAAGTGAGAAATAGTAATTACGTCATAAGGCTAAGGAGAGGTCATGGTTAGAATACAAAACGACGATCTATTCTACGAAATTCAACACGATTGCTATATTGACTTTCAATATGCAGCATAACCCCTTCAAATGTAACATTACATACTGTAAAGGTACAAGCATCATTACACACTGAATAAATTAAAAACCTCACCTTTACGTCACAAATTACCTTTGTGTTGTTTGGTTATTACCTGTGCAGGATGTGGAATGACATTTTATCAGCAGGTC
The DNA here is from genome assembly GCA_001465055.1 of Ptychodera flava. NCBI lineage: Eukaryota > Metazoa > Hemichordata > Enteropneusta > Ptychoderidae > Ptychodera > Ptychodera flava. Next base: position 386,534 of record LD348774.1, on the reverse strand, counting down.
AATATTTTAGCATTACAAGAAGGGAAACTTTAACACTACAAGACTTCAACGCTCAGTCAATCCTACAGTAAAAAAATTACAACTACTGTGGGTATAATTCATCTTAAATTTACTTTCTACGATATTTTTAATAATCGAGAGGTCGAAATGAGATACTTTCATTATGTCACGTGACAAAAGAAGGGTTCAGATCTCAGAGTGAAAACGGCAGAATATTTTTGTACTTGAAATATACGTTTTAATATGCCGCAATGTCTTGCAAAACATCAACATTCGCCCATTATATTGTCCAACCACTTATATTAGCGTACCTACTTTTCGCTGAAGATTCATTGCCTTTGATGAGGCGTGTTCAAAAGTGTATGCCTTTTTCTAAAGGATGAGTACAACGTCCAATTTGTCATTTTGTCAGTTTCAGTAATCGTCGAAATTGAAGATTTTCGTCGATCCTGTTAAAAGTATAACAAGAGGGCCATTTATCAGCTTCCTACGAGACATCCGGGAATTTCCACATCTTTGACGATGAGGCAGATACATCTTTTTAAGGAGAAGATGCAAGACTTTCGAAACACGTGGGATTTTCGTTATCTGAACGGGTAGGTTGTCCTAATTTTATTGATGAGACGCAGACCTCCAATACTGATGTAATCTGGGTCATTGAGTTAAAGACGATATCATGAACCATGGGGATTCTCCTTACTCCGTTGAAGTTCAGACGAAATGCAATCTTTCACAACATTGGACAAGTATGTGAACGTTGACGTTGTCTGATTTTAAATCGGACGAGACTTTTTATCATTACGGAAACTAATCTTGGTGAGGACTTTTGCTAATTTCGTTGTTCTCCCGTTTTTAATACTGCCAATACAAGAAGCGTTATAAGGATATTAGACGCGCGAGCATGCACACACAGACACACACACATGAATATCGCCCGACTGGAAGTTCAGCTCGGCCCTAACCCCACCCCATCCCCACCCCCACCCCATTCCCACTCTCATCCTTCAGGCTCGACCGAAGCATACCCACCTCTTGAACGATATAGCAAGTCCACAGTAGAGTGGATAGCGTGAACTTCTATATTGTATCATGCACGGAGCCCGGACTATTTTGTAAACGTGTACTTGAGTAATTTGGTATCCATCTCAAAACCTATTACAAATCCCAGTTTTGTTTGTTTGTTTGTTTTTCAAACGTTGTCATGTACAGTATCAAAGAGTGATGACCCTACTTTACACCTACAGGTGAATGAATATGGGAGAATGTGTTCTTACTTTGTTCTCAATGATCTGCGTACACCTACGTACTGATTAGTTGTAAAGGATATCTGTAACTTGTCTATGTATACAGAATCGCTTCTGCAGGTCATCAAGACAGCAAGCATCGTTTGTCCCCGGGGCTTGGTCAACAATATGTAGAGAAAAACTGAAGATGATTGACTTATATTTGGAAAAACAGTTGTGAACAGTTCCAATAACCATCTTGCGCAATCGTCATGCGTAAAATTACTTTTTCGATTTTGACGTAGGCCTAAATTTGTCGATGGAAAGCAAATATATTACACAACTTTGAGCAAACAAAGTGTTTCAGCGCTATTTACAGAAAAGTGGAACTGATTTACTTTAAAACATTTCCAGAAAAGACTACGAACGGTTATTTTTTGGACGACTGAATAGCAATCGGTGGATCATTTCGATCAAACGGAAAGATTCATCATTGCGAAAACTTTCAGCTCTTAAAAATGTCCCGCGGTACTGTATGTGGCTGTTTATTTCCGGGACAAGAATTAGGTTATTTCAAACGGTAAAGTTGTCGTGTTGGTATTTTACATACACTAGTCCAATGTTGATGTGTACGAACGTCTTGATATGCAGGACACACCCCGTGTCCTCATTCGATATTATTTGCAAATAGGTCATGTGACAGCTAATTTAAAGTCCCTTGTAAAGTGACAAGTCCTTATTAGGCTTGCGGAACGATCCGGTAGTTGTGAACTTGACACACTGGCTGTGGAAGACATTTTACAGAAAGGACACTGAGTTTTTGCGTTTTCAGAATGTTGAGATGGAAAGTTCAATCAATTTTTCCAAACAACACAAACGGTACGATCTGAACTATTTCGAGCGTGAAATGAAAATGTTACAATTGAATTGAACCATATTTGAGAATTTACATGCTGATCAAAGGGAGAGCAGTCAATACGTTTATTCTTTCCTCTCGTCTCTTCTTAAAGAAAATTTTGGTTCGAAAATTGTATTTTTGGTTTTTCAACACAAATATTCTCACCATGTAGAGAAATATTTTTTGGATATTTTCGTCCTAATAGTTGTATCGCAATACTTTTAGATTTTATGAACTATGTTAGTGATCGAGAAAATATGATGTTTCCTTCAGCTTTGCCCATATAGAAACATTTAGTAAAATGAAAAAAATGTGTGCACTTCAAAATTTTATACAGATCACTAATTCAATTATCCAAAACCATCAAAACGATGTTTTTGCGTTTTAGGACAACGTGTTAGTGTACTGAGGAACAGAAACGGGTGGCGTGTACTACTAAATTCCGTTGCTTACGGTCAATCACCAATTCGCTTCTCTTTTGTCAATTCTTGGAAACCAAATGAAACACTATTGGAGAGTGAGACTTTTCAATGTAATGTGAAAACTTTATTGGCACTGCCAACTCACTATATAGTGACAGCATCTTTATGAATCTCGCAGAGCATTCAAGTACAATATTCGTAAAAACGCAAGCACATGATTTTATACCCACACTCCAACGCGAAACCCCCCACATTGTTGATATCTACAGTTCTCACTGAGTTAAGTGACCATATCTGGATAAAAATGACGATTTACGTTTGTTCAGCATCGCACTAGAATTCTAATTCGGTCGACATTTTTTTGTTCCAACTGCGTTTCGCTTTTTTTTCTCTACAGAACACAGAAGTGATTGCAGTAAAACTTCTCTCATTCAATGTCAAAATATGCCTCCCATGCAATTTAACTCCCGGTTAAATTTATATCATTTAAACATGGACTTATATGTTTCAAACATATTTGTCACTGTGGTAAAACTTTCTTAACTTCTACTTCTCTACCGAATACTTTGACAGCTCATGACAGAGTTGTGCAGAAACATTACACAGCAACTTGTAAACTTAGTTCTAGTCACCATAGAATGTAAATTGTCCGATCAAGCCAGACCACAGCACACAGAAAACGGTGTGTTTGAGAAAGAAATGACACTTCTAGAAAATGCTTACATTCAATGAGATTTTACACTTTTATATTGTGCATGACACAGAAAAAGGATCAAAGATTAACAGTGCCGAATTATTTAATAAGATGTCATGATATTTACACAATCATGGTATACGTAGAGTATAGATGATTCTATCATAAATTTAGTCAGAATTGAAGTTCATGTTCAAAGTACACACACGGCATATGTAAAACCCACAACACACTGGTTAATCTGACATTATTTAACTTTCCGCGTGTACAATTGCTTCACAGGAATATTTTCTTTATCACAAAGATGCCATACAGTCACGTCGATGGAATTTTCAATCACTACTGGCACCGACATGCAACGTGCCTTTATTAAGCCTTTCTCTGTGCTGAACTAATCAGTTCTAATCATCCTAACCTTCCATCTCATCGTATCCATCAGAAATAATCCAGACATTTCCTTTTAAAATCATAGAAAGTCGTTTATGTCGCCGTATCGACGCCATCTTCCTGCACATGCCATCTTCAAAATATCCAATTCATTCTCTGGAATTATCGAGATCATAAGTGACGTCATATTTCTCATACACCAGGCAATCAGAAAAATCAAACACTGCCTATTTCAATAATTCAATAGAATCGTCCAATGATCGCCATGGAAACCATCACTGCATGACAATTGAAGACATCTAGAAGACATCCAATGAGTAAACAATATTTTCCTTCATATTGTGAAGATTCAGTGAAAATATTCTGACTCATCTTCCTGGGACTGGTGAAGTATCTCAGTACATATATATATATATATATATATATATATATATATATATAATTATATATAATCCCCCCGTATTCCGAACGAGTGTGGCTGCGTCGCGGACGAGTGATTCCCCGTGTAGCGGCCGTATCCCTCCGAGCCGAAGGCGAGGGGGGATACGGCCGCTACACGGGGAATCACGAGTCCGCGACGCAGACACACGAGTGAGGAATACGGGGGGATTATATATTTATCACATGCATAGACCCAGTTTTCCTTGAATAAACCTTTGAGGAATGATAAATACTGGGAAAGAACGAGAGGGAGTATTTTACAAGAATGCATACGCTTGTGTTATGCGGTCGTGGCTGGGTCACAGCTGACCAGCGCTCAGCTGTACATGTCGAGGTTAACTTGGAGCACGCCGAAGCTGCTCCTATGGATAATTAGCGTCTCTCGTAGGGCTTTAATAGGAAAGAGTATGGATTTTTAATGCAAGGTATTTATTTGGTACTTACTATAACATCAATTTGAGTGAAAATTCATTCATAAAATTATTGGACGTGCCAGCGGGACGTCGCGACACTCAGCCGCGGCTACCGAGAACGGGTTATTTTGTCAATATTCGAATATCATTCAAAGAATTCTGCTTTGAATAGTTTGTATGAAATTTTCAAAATTACCAATTATTATTTTTTACAAAATTATCAATAAAATGAGCTTATTTAAATATAATGATGAACAGTGTTCGGCTCTGACTCAATCGGTAAGCCTACAACTAGCAACGAGTCTTTCTTAGCTCAGACGCGAGATCGAGACGACGGAAGTTCAACAACAAGGTACGATGCAAGAAACGTACGTGGTGCACAATATGCATGGACAAAACAATAGCTTGCACCTTTAAATGCACCGATAACATTGTGAACTTGTCGCTCTTGAAATATAAAATAGCGTTTCTTCTGATGAGTCTCAAGTCGGGAGTAGAGTCATTGCTGTCAGGAATGATGAACGCTTTTTCGCGTCCTCGGCTCGACGGGGCTCGACTCGTTGACTGCCGCGGCAGCATTGATCGTGATGTTGAACTTGAAACCCGTCAATGTTACTTCAGAAAACATTCTTACTGCTGCAGGGATGATTGGTATGTGTCTTTGGTTATCGGCTATGCTTATTATGTTGTTTGATGGACATCGACAGGGGCTCTTTTGACGAGGTAGAAAAAACAAAATGTCGGTAACATAGCGTATTGAAATGTCAATGGTGTAGAAATCAAACGTTTCAATCGCAAATCAACGACGAAGAAACACAAATTCATAAATATTCTAGTATCGACGGTATTTTGTATTTTACATAATGTATTTTTATAATCCGTATTTCCTTATGCTTCCTTACCTTCCCACTTTTGCATTTCAGGGATTTGAAAATAAGTTCTGAACAGCTGATTTTTTATTCACGTTTTGAAAGTAGTCCGGGTCCCATATCCACCACATGTGGAATATGGATTCATCGTAGTCATATTCCTATAGTGTGACGTCATACTATAGGGATAACTGGGTCTATGTATGTGATAAATATATATATATATATATATATATGGTAGATATGTGTTGGTGGATGTATATACGGATGGGTATCTTCGGTATCTCTATGTTAAGTTACCTTCACATGTCCTATTTTCCTATCACTGTTGTGTACATAGTAAAAAATGATGCTTTGTACTCATAATCTGAAAATGATTAATGATAATCGATGATTACAACACAAATCAAGAAACGAAAATTACAACAAAATTGAGAAATGAAAAATGAGCACGTCGTAAACGCCCGAGTGATCGCATCGCACAGTGTTTTCAGAGACAACGCTGACGTTAGTGAACTATAAAAAACATTTATCCATGGAGAATGAGGTTCATAACTATAAAAAACATTTATCCATGGAGAATGAGGTTCATAACCAATCAAGCATAAGTTTTGACTCCGTAGGACGTACGAGTGTTTCATTTCAACGGACAAAGAAATTCTGCCAATTTAGCGAAAGTTTCATTATTTACAACTGGTGCTCAAAGTTACAAACCCTTAAACACAACAAACCTAAAGGCAATATATAAGGGGGCCGAAGCCCGTTGAGAGGGAGGGGCAGCTGCCTCCCCCTCCGCCTCATGGAATTTTCCACAGTCAATATGTAAATGTATGTATCGCAAAGTAACGATACAATTTTATCTATACAACTTGTATACCAGATGCTATCTCGTACGTTTTAGATACTATCATGATAGCTAAAGGCATAATTGATGTACACTAGTCTTGTTTTTACAATTGTCAATCTCTGCTATTAATCTTATGTAAAGAAAATCAATGGTTGCAAACTATGTCAACTGAATACCTTTTAAATAATGAAATTTTACCTGAAATACAAAAACAGTTTGTATTGATGCAAATAAACTTAAAACTATAAAACAACGAAATCAACTTTTCAAAACGGACGAGAAAATCTACGAGTATCTGACTACGCGTCTGAACGAGGTGAGCTTGGCGTCTTCAAATCATCTTTCGACGTGGAATCTGGCAAGTTTTTTGACGAGGCGTTCTCATTGTTTCTCTTGAATAGGACGCTGCATTCAAATCTATCAAAAAACTGACACAGTGAGCTCATGTTGGCATCGGGGTGTTCCTTCCTGTATTTCTGAAAAGCCGTGTAAACGACGAATTGAACGAATGTGGCCAGAGCACACATGACAAAAGCACACCATCCAAGGTTCAATGACCATCCGAAACCCCATTCCTCGTAAGCCATCTTTAGTTGTTTCGATTTCTCCTGTACTTCGTTATGGACGATCATGTACATCGAATTGCCGACCATCATGAACAACCCTTGTGATAAAATAAGAAAAGGTATATACTATGATATTTTGTGGCAAAGCTACAGATATGTGAAATTGTGAATATTATTCAGATAATTTTGTATTATAAGCGTGCATGCTGTTCGCTGTTGAACGGTCATGAGCTTTAACTTTTAATGATTTATCCACTGTTTTAGTTTTTAATGTCGACTATAGTTTGTCGTTCTATTCCCTAGTGAGCCACAGTGCATTGTAAAATGAATTCTGGTGCGGACCAGAATTCAAATGTGAAAATTACAAGTGCGTATGCATTTCTACATGTATAGACGCTGGTTGGTACTCGTATTTTAACATGTTTTAGGGAGTCCAACAATAACTTGCAATCGGCACAAAAAAACAAGAACAATGCGAAAAAATCATCAAGAGTTAAAGCTACTGGCGTTTTCATGAAAAGTTTATTGATTTTAGGACTTTTGGGGGCATATGTGGTAACCAAGACGCAATAAGTTTTATTCACTGGTATTTGTTCCTGTGTAGTCAAAATGATTTTTCGCAGATTATCAGTATCCTCGCACTTTGGCAATAGATCGTTCGCAGGGCTGAACAGATAAAACCGTGTAGAGCACAAGGGTATTGCCCTTTATATCTGTTATCGGAAAGTATTGTGAGATTGCTCGCGAAATAAGGTCGAGATTTTCGGAAAAAGCGAAAAAAATAGATGCCCTTATTAGTCTTGACGTAAAACTCTGCAAAGACGCCAGCCATTAGTAGCAACTCCACGTTGGCACCAGACTAGAACGCAGTACCACAGTAGTAATAACAATAATGGAAAACATCAGATATCGTATAATTGTTTTCAAGAAATACTAGAGAAAGTACAAAATTGTTACAAGTAAGGAAATAAATACTTCAAGCTTCTTTTGCTATCACCCGTATACAGCTTATACGAAATTTTTGAATGTTTGTTTTAGTTATCAAAGGCGCTACCGGTGGTTTCACAATCAGTCGTATGTATGTATGTATGTATGTATGTATGTATGTATGTATGTATGTATGTATGTATGTATGTATGTATGTATGTATGTATGTATGTATGTATGTATGTATGTATCTATGCCTATGTATGTAGGCCACTGTATATAGGCGTACTTATTTGTGTATGTATGTTTATATGGTATAGGAGGGAAGGGTGGTAGGGATGGCTGAGTGGATGGATCGATTGATGCATTACCACGATGAATTGCCTAGACTCATGTGTTATTCATTGGTAGTCGGCCCCTATATCGTTGTCATTAGAGATGTTAACACAGTGAGACCAGAACAAAGTGCACAAGCTGTACCGGTCTCGATATCTTCAGACGTCAGTAGGAACCGTGCCAGACGATTCGTTTCAAGCGTAATTAGATTCAGTGATTATCGTCATGGCGCTAAAGTCAGGCTCGGCGTTTATTGTATTCGATGACGTGTTGTGAGACTGCTTTCATTTCATTTCCTTAGAAATGGAAGAATGATATCTCGACGTCCATTCCTGCGAAATACGCGAATGACGTGTGATAAAGCTGGGTCACATGTGTTTTTTGTTTGGGTTCGATATATATATATATATATATATATATATATATATATATATATATATATATATATATATATATATATATATATATATATATATATATAACCTTATATGTGTGTATATGTGTGTGTACGTACAAGCATGCATGCATGCATGTATGTATGTATGTATGTATGTATGTATGTATGTATGTATGTATGTATGTATGTATGTATGTATGTATGTATGTATGTATGTATGCCTATGTATGTACATGCACTAATCTATTCGTTAATTCTACGGTAGAATCATTCTTCATCTTATTTTATTTTATTTTAATTTATAAATGAATGAATGAATGAATGAATGAATGAATGAATGAATGAATGAATGAATGAATGAATGAATGAATGAATCCATGCACTAACTCACTTACCGGCCATTGCCCCAACCACGCCAGAAACTAGCATTGCTAACGGATGTCCAGTCAGCCAGCCGACGATTGCACTCAATCCAGCACTGCATGAAGCAACGAAACTGATAATTTCAAAAGCTATGACTGATTTTAATTGCTCTGAAAAGAACACAAATCAAATATTAATTGCTATCATGTCATAAAGAAACGATGACACTTAAAGAGGACAATCGAAAAAATGCCGCAAGCGAGACTGGTATGTCGCAATCCTTTTTCGTCCAAATTGCAAGACGTTATTGACTTCAAAACAAACATATAAACAAAGCAAAATTCTAAGAACTCCGTACGATCTAACATTACGAAGCTTCCGGGGAAGTCATTCTCGTTACAGAAAAGGAATATCCCTTCTAAAGTTCAAAAGAAACGCTCCATCATGTGAAAATATAACATTTTCTTTAATGTATTTTAGCCCACTGTACATAATTAAGTTTTATCACATGTAAGATTGGGTACTAAGTCACACCAGAACAGAGATATCAAAGCCATCAGCCACTTAGTGACGTCCTGTAATTATAGGATCTTATGGCATCTTTAACGCACGCATAAATCCCATAAATGTCATATGCATGTCAACCTACAGGTTTCATTTTGAATAATTAACAGTCACTCGCGGCACCTCGGTGTGTTCAAAGTCCGCTAGCAAATACTGACGTATCCCGTGGCCAAGATTCT